>JABVXU010000819.1:0-19326 GCA_013365365.1 Cruorifilaria tuberocauda
TAAGACTGATAAATTTTATATCAGAAAAAATTTATCAAAATTTATTTTTTTTATGATAAATAAGTTTAATTTCAGTTTCAATTTTTTACTTATAATTTATGTTTATCATATAATTTCACTTCCGGGAATATATCAACTTTTCATATGTAATTTGAAGATTTGCTTCCTTTTTTTTTACTTCTATCTTATCATTCCTATGACATTTTCATTATTACCATCCATAACTTTTTCTTTTCAGTTTGTAATTTGAGATAAGATTTTAATTACGAATACTTACCTATGTATTCTTCAAATTTAATCATTCGTTATCATACCCGTATATTTATCAAGTTTAAGTATATTCTTCTTCAGTCTACTTTTAATTTAATTTCATTATCACAAATGTATATGCCATATGTAATAGTTTAAATATTTAAGAGTTATTGATTACTTTCGAGTGTTTTCTCGAGGAATATAATAATCAATGGAAAAGAGATCATACTGATAAGAAGGAAGAATATTTCTCAGATGATAAGAAAATCAATCATTGAGAAATGAAAATCAAAAAATTCATTCTTTTTGTAAATGGTGAATCAATGAAGTTTAGTATATTTAAATGATATGGAAATTGGGAATGGCATGTTAAGATAGGTGTGACGCTTGATCGATGACCTTTGAATGAGTTGATGATTGTTGGAGGTGATAAAAGATTGAAAAGCGGAGGAATTGATTAAATTTGAAGGATAGACGGAATAGTCAAAGATAGAATGAATGACTGATAGGAATGGAATGGAATGGATAAATTGAGAATTAAGAATGGATCGACTTAAGTCTATTTGTATTGAGAGGTTTGAAGAAAGGAATGAATAAATAAAATAAAATGACTGAATGAAGAATCGAATGGACAGATTATCCGTTTTGTGTATGTGTATGCGTGTGCGTGTATGTTTGTATGTAGATGTATGTATGTGTATGTATGTGTGTGTATGTATGTTGTGTCTACGTTTGTATATTTTGTATGTGTGTGTACGTTTGTGTATATGTGCGTATACGTGTGTACGTTTTTGTGTATCCACAAGTATGTGCATGTATATTTGTTATATGTATGTGGGCGTACGTTTGTGTATGTGATGTGTGTTTGTGTGTTTATGTTTATATGTGTATGTTTGTATATATCTGTATGCGTTTGTATGTACATGTATGTATAATATATATATATATATATAGTCTGTACGTGTACGTATGTTTATATATATATATATATGTGCGTTTGTATGCACGTGTATGTGTTTGTATGTGTATGGTTGTGTATTTGTATGTATCTGTATGCATTTGTATGTGTGTGTTTGTATGTGTATAGGTGTGTATTTGTATGTATCTGTATGCATTTGTATGTGTGTGTTTGTATGTGTATAGGTGTGTATTTGTATGTGTGTGTTTGTATGTACGTGCATTTATGTTTGTATATGTGTATGTTTGTATATATGTATGTTTGTATGTGTGTGTATTTGTATGTGTGTGTGTATGTCTGTGTGTATGTGTGTATATGCGTGTGTGTATGTTTGTATGTGTGTGTATGTCTGTGTGTATGTGTGTGTGTGCGTGTGTGTATGTTTGTATGTGTGTGTATGTCTGTGTTGCCTTCTAGAAGAATTAGTAATTGAGTTTTCAAGTACTTCGTTATTTTGCATGAGAGAGGAAGAAGCGTAATTTATTGTTGCACATTTCAAATGAATGTGAGAAAGGAAAAATGACGGAAGTAGTTTTGATGATGAAATTTTTATTTTAAAATTTTTAAAAAATTAATTACCTAGAATTTATTTTAGGTTAATTTCTTTTTATCATTTTTCATAATTTTTTCTTATCGATAATTGATAAACTTTATTTTTTCAAATTATAATTAATCAGGTGTCATTTGTAATTTATATGATTGTATTTTATTTATTTAATGTAATTTCTCGTAATTTAGCTTGATCCAGGTTAATTAATTTCTAATTAAATATTCACAATGCAATATTAAACTTAAAAAAGAATGAAAACTTCTGTATTCTCTTCAATCATTTTTTATTAAATTTATTGAACTTTTAGAAGGAAATTAAAATAAATTGATATTACTGTAAAATAACTTTAATTCTGGAAGGTTAAAATTACTTTTATTCTGGAAGGTATAATTTCTAATCAAGTTTTTTTTTCTTTCAATATTTGAATTGTATTGTTTTCTTTTCTTTGATAATATTACTTCGCGTGAAGTCAAAAAAACATTTTTTGGTATTTAATGAAAAAGGGACTAATTAATAGAACTTAATTAAAAAGAGCATAGATATAAAATGAAACTAATTTTGTAAATTTCTTCATGTAAATAAATATATGGAGAAGTTTGAGGAAATCAATAACATACTTCTAGAAATTAAAAAACTAAGCTTAATTTTCATTTAAATTTTAAATTAAACAATTGGAAAACAACAATTTCAATTGTTTAATTCTTTCTTATTTGAATTTTAAACTTTGATTTTAAATTTAAAAATTGAAAAATTGATTTAACCGTAATTTCCTAACATTTTTCCTAATTGATAACAAAGTTTTTTGGAAATGTTTATATTATAAAACTTTTAATCAAACATTCGTCTTACTTTCGTTAAAATTTAAAAAAATAAATTAAAAAAATGTTGCAATCATGAAATTTAATTAAAACAAACATTTTTAGCAAAAGAAAATTTACAAAAGTCAAGAAGATATCAAAAATTATTTTTAGTTTTTTTCATCTTTAAAAAATTGGAAAATAAATTTTTAAAAAAAATATTTTTAAATAATTCCTATTTTTCTTTTTCGCTTTTTTTTCCGGAATATATTTAGCTCATTGCTTATTTCGGAAAGTTTTTTTTTCTTGGTGGATACTGTTATATCATCCATTTTGGATAAATCTGAAATTGCTTGATTCATTTCAAAATCAAGCAAAATAAATTGCAAAAGGAAAAAAAAAGGAATTTGAGCATTTTGAAGTTAAGCTTAATCAATCACTCAACAAATTTTATGCTTTATTTGATAGCTATGATTTAAATTTTAAGCGAACAAAATTTCTCAACAACAAAATTTGATGAACTCAAATTTCTTATTTCCTTTTTTTTTTTCATATTTAATAATGTAAGAATTTTGAAATTTAATTAGGAGTGAAATATAATTATTATTTGATAACTAGTTGTTTCCATAAATAATTTATAGTTAATTAATGGATAAGTTAAGTGATTATAGGTTATCTTTATCAAAACTATTTATGATAATAATGATAATCTGTAGTAATGATTGATATTACTAATCATTGAATTTATGACTACTAATTAAGTTAGCATTATAATTATATTATTTAAGGTAGAACATCTGCTATTATAATCTTAGTATTTCTTCAGCTGTCCCATTTCTTTTTCTTTTTTTAAACTACTTGTTAGTAAATCCTTTTCTATTATTGAAATTATGGTTAATTTAATTTCAAAAAGAATTTCATATAAGTATGATTGGAAGTAATTATTGATCAATTCTGAATCGTTTCTGATCGGTTTTTTCTCGAATCTTCCAATTATAATTATTACTTATACAATTATTGAAATACCAAAAATTTAAATAGCTTTTATAATATCTACTTTTTTTTTTTTGTAATTTTGAAATTGTTGAAATTTTTTATTTGGTTTAATTTTCGCGCTCTAATAATTTGAATCTTTTTTTCATTCCGATTTTCATCATTTTTTCCGGATTGATAAACGTCAGTTAAATATTTAATGATAATATTTTTGTTATTTTTTCTACGTAAAAAAAGAAATTTATAATTTATTTAAATTTAATATATTTAATTGTATATTTTGCGCGTAATATTATAGCAATTAAATGGAAAATTTGAAATCGTTTTTAATGATTTAAATAAATTTAGGAACAAAAAAGGAAAGAGAGAGAGAGAAAAAAAAATAGAAAGAACAAATGGAACGGTAACGATATTATTAACCGAAGAAATAGCAGAAATTCCGGAATTGCCAGGAAAAAAAAGTTTAAGGAAAAACCAAAGATAATAAAAAGAAAGAAAATAAGGAAAGAAATGTACTGATAGGATAACTTTTTGTATAAATCAATTACGATACTTATATGCATCATACGGTAACAGTAACAACAACAACAACAACAACAACAATAACAATAATTCCAACTATTTATACTATTATTCATTATTGTTTGTTTCTTATTGTTATTGTTTTTGCTCAATTAATCGATGCCGGGAGTTCCAAACAAAAGATTCAGAAAGGTAAAATTACCTATAAAATGAAAGAAAATATTTTAAATATCGATTTATTCTCTAATTCCATTAATATTTATTACTTAGTAAATTGTTTTATATTAATTAATTATTTTATTTTATCACTATTTTATCACCTATACCTTTTTTATATTATAAAATACTAATCAATTTTTTTGTTTCATTTTTTTTCACTATTTGAAGCTTAATTGGTAAGCTAAATCACTTGCTATTTGATAGACTAAATTAGCTAAATCATGATTATGTTATTGATTGAATGATAATTATTTGATCAGTTGAATGATGTTATCTTGATGGAAAAACGAAATGTTTAATTTAGCTTATAAAACTTTTGATTATATAGTTTAAAAATCACGACAAGTTTTGATCATATATATGGTCAAGATAATTCTTTAAACTATATTATGAAAAACTAAACTTGTTCTTCAAATTATAATTAATTAATTTCAAAAAGAGTTTTAATTCTCTGATAATTGTTTAAGATTTAATTGTAATTTTTGCTCTTTCTTTTCTATAACTTTCAATTTAATTCTCCTAAAATTCAAGATCAGAAAATAATTAAATTACGGAATTTCAAATATTTTCCATTCATTTTTATCATTTTGATAATCTGATTAGGACAAAAAATACAAAAAATTTTGTAAAATATTATGTACTCATTCAATATTTTCACTTCGATAGATCTGTTTAAATTTCAAAAGCTTGTTACCGTAATCACCTATCAAATCTTTGATGATTTATTCTCGACAAAATCTTATTTGAAATTTACCGTATACAGTAAAAATAGAATTTACTGTATACGATAAAAATAAAATTTACCATATACAATAAAAATGAAATACGCTAAATTTAGTAAAAAAGACAAAAAGAAAAATTGAAATATTCCCTTGAGAGTGTAGCGATTAAGTGATTAATCAGTGATAACTGTATTGAAAAAAAACTTAAACTTTGAAAAATTTGGTAGAAGTCTTTTTTTTTTGTAAAACAATATAATTAATTATAATTAAATTGTATTTTAGAAAGTTTTACTGAATTTATTTTATTCAAATTTGCAACAAAAAAAATTTATTTTAATCAAAATATTTAATCAGCAAATTCTATTTCAATTAATTATTCAACATTTCTTAGATTAACTTTTCATGTTTTTTTGTTTTAGTACCATCAGCCCCGAGGGACATGGAGGTTATACTGGTTAATGCATCGGCGGTTAAGGTAAGCTGGGAAAAGCCATTGTATGCAAATGGTGAAATCATCGGATATTATGTTTATAAGGATCGATTATTGAACGGTGAACCGATTGATGATAAATTACAACGAGCTATCATCTATGATCAACAAGTTAGTTATATTTTAATGAAATTAATATTTTGATTCAAAAATCAAAATGTAAAAATTCATGCTAAACATATTTAATATATTATTGAATCTTCTCAATTAATTATTTCCTTTCATTAAATTAATTATTAAATTAATTAGTTATTTCCTTTTATATGACATACACATATACTTAAAATTTTTGCTTAAATTTCTAGTATTTTTTAAATAATTGAAAAATGATACTTATATAGTATTATATCCAGAAAAACTAATTAGCTAATTAATTAATTAGCTAATCATTAAAGTATATTAGTAGTTTATCAGATTTTTTTTCCGTTAGCATTTATCCCGTCTTTTACTTCAATATTTTTCATTTACATTAAAATATGTTTCATTATTATCATTATCAAATTTCCGGATTCCAGAAAACACATACGTTGATCACAGATCTTGAACCGAATACGGAATATTCATTCCGGGTAAATGCTTTCAACCGGCATGGTGATGGTGAATTTAGTGCAAGTAAAAAAATTCTTACCGGTGGATCGCGTAAGTTTCTCTCATTGGAATTTTATCTTAACTCTTTTGTATCCAAATATATTTCATCGTATTTTGAAAGAAAAATTCCAGATTTAAATTTTTCATCAGAATTATATTTGTAAAAACTTTGTAAAAAAAAAATTTTTTTTTTACTTTACAAATATTAATTGATATTAGTCATGATATATCATTGCATGAATTCTTTTCAATTTTTAGCTCCATCAGAACCGCAAACTCATTCCGTTAATTTGCTCAATGATGAAGCTCCGCTACGGGCACGTATTGATTGGAAACCACCAAAGGTTTAAATTTTAATAATTGAATTAATATTTCAATTTCAAAAGGATAGAATTTCATTTAAAGAGCAACAATTTGTAACAAAGATTTATTTGCTGAAAGATTGGTAAAAGTGAAATTTGATAGCTGATGGAACTAATGAGTAGATTCTAATTATTGATGATCGATTGATTAATTGACTGACTGATTGATTGATTGATTGATTGGTTGCCGGAAATTGTAGAGTGGCTTCTTTCGGGGAATTGCAGTGCTTCTCTTTCCGGTTGGATCAGGTTTCCTTCTTGATTTGGTTGAGAGATTAAACTACATACGTAACTAAATGCTATGCATATGTATCCTACGACACAAAAGATCATATAAATATATAATAAGTCAATGATAATAATCTACACATACAGTAAGTTAATGAACGGAATATCACATGGTATACAGTAAATTGATGAATGGAATATACCAAGATATACAGTAATGAACGAATATCATGTAGGCATACAGTAAGTCAATGAATGGAATGTCATATAGGCATACAGTACATGACAGTAAAATGATCAAGCAAAAAGGGAAGAAAGTCTTGGAAGGAGAGGAAAAGCCTACCGGAGAGAAAGAAGAATTATTTGATATTATTTAGGATCATAAAGATCAATAATACATAAATAAACATGTGAATAATTTTCCTTAGGGTTTTTTTGACACTGATGTGATTATTAAAATGATTAAATAAGTTAAATTCGCTGAGTAAATAATTTTTCGTAAATTCGTAAACTTTCAAATTTTTAAAATTATGCTTCTCAAAAAAATTCGTGCATTAAAAGGAAATAATGTACTTTTTTAATTTTCATTTAAATTTTATGGTAGAAAGAAAAACTGTCTACCATATACAATAATCTTTGAATTATTAGTTTTTTTGTACTGTATAGTGGCATATAATTTTTGTATAGTAAAATCATATAAAAACTGTATAAATGTAATTTCATTTAGTTTGATAATTTCAGTTCACATATAATTTACCAATCAATAAATACATAATTTGGTATAAACCGTTCGAACATAGCGACGCACGTAAACTTGAAGTACCCGGCAGTCAAAATTTTGCTATACTTGATGGTTTATGTACGTGAAAATACTTACGTTTTTGTTTTTCTCCTTTCTTTTGTAATTATATTTTTTTTTAATTTCAATTTTTGAATAAAGGAATTTTTTAAATTTTCTTAAATGTAAAGTATTTTTCTAAATACCTTCAATTGAATGTATTGATTTGTTAATCTATTGATTTATCAGTTATAAAATTGATTGAATTTGAAATTTCATAGTATCAATCATATTTTTCAAATTATCGCGGGATAGATTTCGATTTATTGATTTTTTCATTTTTGAATATTTTTTAAAAAATTATTTATAAATTTGATAAAATGTTCGAAATTCATTCCGGATCAGGACAAATATTACAATGAACAATTTTTAAAAACAGAATAAAATTCTTGCTATTTTCCATGTTTATCGTTTTAGTTTTTTTTTCGCTATCATTTTTTCCTTCCATGAATTTTCCTGATCCATGATTACTTACAGTTATGGGGCGATTATATGAAATTAATATAGCAGCAGAGAATGATGATGGTATAGGTATGAATGCAACAGAATGGTTAACAACACCGATTGGAGTACCGGAAGCTGAACCACTTAACGTACGGTACGAGATCAACGCTGATCAGGTTGAATTTACTGTATTTTTTTTTGTGATCCTAGAATATAATATAAGCTGGAATATAAGAAATCAAGAATTTTTGGAAATAAATTAGAAATTTTACATGGATTAATTCATGCTAATAAAATTAAAATTAGTCGTAAAATTAATGAAATATTGAAAAGGTTGGAGCAAAATGTGAAATAATATTCATTTGTTTGGTTTTGTTTCAGAGAAATATTAGGTAAATTGTTATTAAGTATCAAGTAAATTATGAAAAATTCCATGCAAAGTTTTTTTTTCCCTTCACTTATTTTTTATTTCTTTTCATTGAAATTTAAATATGCCTTTTCTTTCTTTTCAAAATTTTCGCATAAACTTTTTTTTTAAATTTATGGCTTGAGCCTATAGGGTCGATGATTAAATTTATCAATGATATTGTTTCAGTAAAATTAAATTCACATGGGATTAATTTTAAAGTTCTGTTGTAAACATATATTATCATTAACTGTATTTAAGGAATTTTTTGCACAAATTGATATGGAATAATGATCGAAAATATAGCTAAGATATATAGTATGGCTTCATGTATTTGCTAATAATTAAAATTTAGCATAAGCTTAATTATTTCTCGTAATTAATGAGCAATATGAAATCATAACAATCAAACTTTAAATAACATTAGTCGATTTTAAATGTTGGGCATAAAAAAAACAGCGAAAAAAAAAACGATAATTTAATAACTTAAATTTGAAAATTTTTCTTCAATTCTTTTAATTATTTAAAATTATTCGAAATAAATAAATTAATAAATCAAATAATAATAATATGTCAAAGTATATTCTATTTAAATTTAAATTATTGAAATTGTAATTACATGAAATACTGAGGAAGTACTGACTTATATTGAACTTATTTATATTCAAAACTAATATAAGTATACTTATATTCAATTTATGTTTATATTCGATAACTTTATATACTTATATATTCAACAATATATAATTTTTTTTTTACAAAATTTTATACAGTCCCTCTATTTTATTTGATATTTCAAGATGAAAATATATGTAAAAATGAAAAAAAAAAGAGAAAGATTTAGTGAAAAAAATATTTCAAAGAGATCGAATATCTTTTTAATATCTTTGCAAACAGTTAAAACTTTTACTGTAATATTTGCGCTTAGACTATTTACAATAGGTATTATCGTTTAAGCGGATCATTACAGTTTTTACAATTTCACTAAATTGAAAATGCTCGTTTGCCTACTTCTTAAAGGAAGCCTTAATGACTGCCAACTGTTCAATTATATCCTTCATTTCTGCTTCTTTAACGATTTCATCAGAATACGATATGTACATTTCTTTTTCCACATATATATATATTTTGTATAATTACTCAAAATCTTTTTACAATTTTTAATTAAATTGTTTATTCTTAATTTACCAAAGAAATATAAAATACTAAATACTTTGTGGAATTTTTTTCTTGAGATGATTTATTTTTTTTTTACTTTAAATATTTTTATTAAAATAATAAATTTCAATTTTTGGAGAGATAAGCTAAAAAGCTTATTATATTTAGAGTATATCTAATAATTAAAGGATTCCGATATTAACTTTATAAAAAAATAATTGTTTTTTTTTTTTGGAATAACGATATTTCATTCTTATTTCTCTTAAGTAATGGAGTTTCCATGATACTACAGTAAAAACCAATTTTCGCAGTGATACTGTAAAGATACAGTAACGCGATAGCTCTACAGAAAAAATAATGCGAATATAATAATGCGTCTTTGATGAACTGTTTCCTTCATCATGATTCTATCATTTATAATAAATGTATCGTTTAGAAAAGTTATCGAGTTTATAGGATATTTCACAGAACTTCATAGTTCACGGAAGATACGTAATTTCCGAAGTATCGATCCATTACTCTTTTACTTTATATCTTGTTAGTACCGTCTTCCCTTTTTATGTTTTTTAATTTTATGTTTTTTTCTCAAATTTACGAAAATTATCCGGAATCCGCATTCTTTAAAATTTATAATTAAAATTATATTTTCCATTTATTTTAATAAAAATATGAAATTTCAAATATTAATTAATTTTTTAATAATGAAGTTTGCATGTTGCATTTTTTTCTTTAATTTGTAATTATTTTATTTGCAATAATAGTAATAGTAATCTGTGAAATCTTGTGAAAAAATTACTGTAACTGTTATATATGCAAATATGAAAATTGGGATAATCCGAAAAAGATTTACTTCAATGATTCACATAAGTATACTTGATATATACTTCTAACTCAGGAATGTTATTAATATTGGAAAAGAAAATTAAATCGATCCCAATTTTAATATTACTCTTTTTAGATTAATGATAACTTAAACAAATAGTACAAGTATATTATGATATCATAGTTGTATTGAATCAAATGAATTCTTTTTAGATTTAGCTAATCAAAAAAAGATGATGTTAGCCGATATGATGATGATTAGTTAACCTATCAAGTAGAAAAGTTAATACTATTCATGCATCATTTCAAATAATTTTTAATTTCAACTTTTAATGAATTTTCTCTTCCTTTCATTCTTTCGTTTTTTCGAAAAGCAATTAATTTTATGATTTTTTTTTCCTCTCTTTTACAGCTCAATTAAATTAGATGGATCATATTTTCTCATTTACAAAACTTTATTTTCCCCCTGATGAATTAATTTTAATTATCGATAAAAGTGTTGACAGGCTATTTGTAAATTATATGAAGGAAGAGAATATTCAAACAACATATCACCTAATGATAGCAGTGATCATACACTGAAATATACTTTACTTTTCATGACACTAGAAGTAAAATTTATCATAACATCTAATGATAGCAATGACAATAAGTCAATTATTATAAGATATATAATTTATCAGAAATCAATAAAATCTAATGATGACAAATGATCAATCAATATAATTATCCGATCAAGTAATTTAATTATTATGTGCATTTATCGAAAATTATAAGTTATCATTCAAAAACTTATCATACGATTATTTTCATGATACTAGAAGTAAAATTTAACGTATCACTTAATGATATCGCTGATAATACATGAAATAAATCAACATATTTTTTGCTAAAAATAAATAATATTTAGTAATTAAGTAAAGACAAATGTTCAAGTAATTTAATTGTGTGGCATTGTAGATTTATCAAAAATAGGAAATCATTTATAAGTTATCATTCAAAAAGTTATTACTTTCGGTGATAGTAGAAGTAAAAAATTTATCTTTCTTTTTTCTACTTTAATATTTGTCAAAAAATTCGCTCTCTCATGGATAATCAATATATCATCGTTTTTTTTTTTTTTTTTTTTTTTTTTTTTTAATATCTGACAGAGTAAACATATTCTAATTAAACTTATTGGACAAGTAAACAGTTAATAAAATTATTCACAATTAAAAATTTTGGCAATTTTTATACAAAATTTTCAAACCTCATAAGCTTACTTCTCTTTATTGAATAAAAATATCAATTAAGCTTGAATTTATGAAATGATTGATATTGTTTATTAATAGGTTTTGTGAAATCTTTAAGTATATTGGGAAATTTTTTAGAGTCTATTGAAAATTTTGTTAAGCATTTAAGTTAATTTATTATTTATTTTTAATTTATTTAATTTTTTATTTAATGTAATTTACTAATAAGTTGAATTAATTTTAATTTATTACTGTTATTAGTGTTGTTAATAAATTAAATTAATTTTAATTTATTTTTTATGATTATATTGGTATTTTTGTTTCGTTTATCCTGAATAACACTAATAATTTATATGAGAAATAGTTAATACAAATGATATTTTATCATAATTTCTGATATCTTATCATTTAGTAATAAGAATAATCATTTGTTGAAATTAAAAAATTAATTTATAACAATTTTATATCATTCTGTTTATTTTATGATTAATTGCAATTTGTAATATTACGAAGTGAAAAAGTGAAAAGAAAAAGTTCGGAAGAGATTTGTTGTAACAAATTTTAATCATTGCTTCATGTCTTCTTTTCATTGTTACTACCTTATCATCACTTATCATTCTTTTCATTCCTTCCTTATATTTACTGATAAACTGTTATTTCTTAAATAATTTAATTTATCAATCTAAGCAATAATTATCCTCGTTGTAAAGTTTATTTTCACACTGAAAAGTTTGAGAGTGAAATAAATAATTTAAATGTTTATTTGAAAATTAATGTTAGAACAATACTCGATCTTTTTTCTTGAGTAATTAAAGTAAAATGGATTTGAAATAAATAAATAAATCAATTTTTAATTTTATTGTATGAATTTTATTTGGAAAAGAAATATCGCAATTTTTATTCATGAATAATTTGATTAACTGTTTATTTACCGGATAAGTTAAATTCGAATATGTTTACTCTAATTTATGTCCAGTCCATTTTACCACGGAATTAAGAATTAAATAAGAATTAAATTAAAATAAATAGAATTAAATAAGAATTAGTAGTCGTACCATTCCATTTGTTTATCTGCTCACATCAATTATAATAATATTGTAATTTAAGGATAGATTAACTGAATTGTGAAGCAATCCGGTTAACAAACCGAATTAAGAAACAATCCGGTTAATACATATTTGTATTGCAATTCAGTTAATATCAGTTATATATATAGCATTAATAAACTATTTAACAGAAAGTGTCAAATTAAAATTTCATTTTAATGTAGCAGAACTTTGATTTATGTTGATTGCTGTTAATTTTGCACAGTTAAGAATTTGATATATTGATAAAGTTTGTTTCTACTCTTCAAGATAGCTATTATTAGCTTAAATTCGTCGATTAGCTGGACAATGTTAGCTTAAAGTTTTAAAATCAAAATTATACAAATGTGAAAATATTGTATGGTTATTACGATACTGAAAACTATTTGACTTATTTACTTCATTTTCTTCTTTTTTTTGATTTTTTAAATATTTAAAAAACATCACTAAAATAGCTCTTTTATTATTTTTGCTTGATTATAAAATTAGAAATTTATTTTTTCAACTGATAATTTAACCTAAAATGATAAATGTAATGATAAATGATATTATTTTATTCAGTTTTCTTTTTTTAACTGATAATTTAAAATAAAACTTATAGTGATAAGTGATATTATTTCGTTTTCTTTTTTCGCTGATAATTTAACATGAAACCTATAATGATAAGTGATATTATTTTATTTCGTTTTTGTTTTTCAACTGATAATTTAATTTAAAACTTGTAGTGATAAATGATACTATTTCATTGTTTTTTAATAAAATTATTTAATTTCAGATGATAGTATCATGGGATCCACCGGTAATCGATCAGCGAAATGGTAATATTTCATATTATCAGGCTATTTTAACTCCTTTACAACCAGGCGAAGAAAAGATTGTTCGAAATGTTAGTTTTCCTTTTTTCACCTCAATGAAATGCTTCTCGTTAATCTTCTTAATTGATTATCTAAAAAAAAAACATTATGCCAATTAACGAATTTAAATAGTAATATAAATTTCAGTTAAAATTAATTGTTAGAATGTAAATTATTGATTTAAATTTTACTCGATAAATCAATTTTTCGAAAAATTAATTAACAATTTTAAGTAACGCTTATAAATTCAAGCAAAAATTAGCTGGAAATTGTTGATTTGAATTTTATTCGATTTTTTTTTTTGCTATTAATTTCAGGTTACAAATGGTCGATCGATAACTTATGATACATCAATGCCAAAAACTTATACTTTTAAAGTTGCAGCAGCAACAATGAAAGGTATTGGTCCATATTCACCGGTTTTATCAATTGATCCTGATCCAGCAAGTAAGTAACTTTTTCCTTTTCCTGATTTTTTCTTTTTTTCAGGAAAGTTCTCAGATTAATCAAATAATAATGATTTGAAAAAGTTAGACTATCATGAAATATTTTCTGTTGGATGGCATTTTTTGCATCATTTTCACTTTTTTCACACATTTCTAATTTCAAATTACCACATTCATTAGATGAAGTGAAGCATGGATGCATACATGTATCAGTAAAGCTTTGGAAGGAAATGAAATGATTTTCATTAGCATTTATTAGCGCTTAATCGCATGTAATCAAGCTTGCTTCCTCTTTGATCCATTGCATATTAGCGTTTATTCTGCAGAATTGAATTTATACTTAGCAAAACGGAATTTTTACATTTCCTCTTAAACGACCTATTTCATCCATGAATTCATGGATAAATTTCCGCCATAACCTATCACATTACTTTTTTTTTTTTTGTTTATATAATACTTTCAGATAAAACGAAAGTAAAAAAGTAAAAAAGTTATGTAAGTAAAAAAAGTAAAACTTTTAATGTTAGATTATTTTTAATTTAGTATATTATATTAATCGTATCGTTACTGTAAATAAATTAAAAATAAGTAATAAATTTTAATTCTTGTCAAAAATTTTTTCCACAATTTAAAATTTATTTTAGGTTATTTCATTTAAATTCTTGTATGATAGTTTCAAAAAATTTGCATAACAAACCTCTATCAAATTTAATTTCTCAATTACGAAAATTTGTATCTTTTTTTTTAAACGAATTTGTTTACTGCAAATTTGGAACCATTTAAAATATGTTTTTTTTTTCATGATTCAGGTAAATTTATTCATTGTAGTAAGAGCAGAAAAGTTTTTGAAATTCTTATTAATTATGAGTATTATCAATTATAATTATTATTACTAGTATTATGAGTTATGAATTAATTATGAATAACGATTAAAATTCATATTCATGTGTCTCGGAATATTTAGAATATGAAATTATGAAAATATGAATTCAATTTTGAACTATCATGTAGGATTTCATCTCTTTATGATAATTTGATAGGATGTTAATTCCTTCATGATAATTTTATAAAATCGTAATATTCGTAATATATATATAAAGCTTTGAATGAGACAAACAAATCACGCTGTATTACTGTATGCTACAGTATTCATGTGTATGGCAGAGCATATGGTATTATACTGTAGCAATAAATATTACAATATTATCTTATCGTAATAAAATTTATTCATATTTAGTTATTCGTTATCTAATATGCACTTATTGTAATATAATTTATTTATATTTTAGTTGTATTTGTTATGGAGATCGAAATTATGAAGATAAATTGAAATTCGTTTATAAATATTTAATGTTCCATACTCTTTAATGAAAACTTTAATGCTTTACACTCTTTTAACAAAATTTAATCCTAAAGTTAGAATTTAATTTTTTAAATGAAGCATGCGACAGAATCACCAACAGTCTCTCTATCTCTACATGGAATATTTAATTATCACTGATATCCATAACTACTTAACTTGACGACTTTTTTGGGGATAATTGAATAGGCATATTCATGCACGTAGATATCATGAATAAAAGTAATTATAATTTTCGAAAACTTTTTTTTTCCTTAAATTATTACAATTAGCTAACATGAGTTAAATGAATGCAAATAGAGAAGTATCCATCAATTAAAATATATAC
The DNA here is from genome assembly GCA_013365365.1 of Cruorifilaria tuberocauda. Classification (NCBI taxonomy): domain Eukaryota; kingdom Metazoa; phylum Nematoda; class Chromadorea; order Rhabditida; family Onchocercidae; genus Cruorifilaria; species Cruorifilaria tuberocauda. The sequence goes on from JABVXU010000819.1 coordinate 15,655, forward strand.
TTCATTATATTTAAGTGAAATAGTGACATTTCTTGCGTGGATTTTTATTTACGGTAAGTAAATTAATACTTTAATTTTTTTTCCTCAAAAGGTTAAAAAGTTTTACTTCTTCTATATTTACGTGGAATATTTATTCATTTCTTGCTGGTATTAATTTTTAAATTTTATTTTATAATCATTTCAAATGATTGTTTTTTTTAAATTGATAAAAAAAGGAAACTTAATAATTTTTTTCCTGAAATTTATTTTGACTATTTAGTTAAATATATCTTATTTTCAATTTATAATTCGTAACTTTTTTCTTCTGATTTCTTTTTCTCAATGAATGTATGATATTTAAGGCTTATTTTGTTATTTATAATAATTCTTTCAATTCCTATTTTATGATTTAATTTTATTATTTCAATTTTCTCTTCCTACCTTGTATATGTTTAGTTAAAAAAAAAATCGTAGAAGCATTTAGAATGTGCTAACTTTAAATGCTATTACACTTAATTAAATCATTCATGCATCACATATAAATCACCTGCTTTATAGCATTTTATATTCCAAACTTTTTTTTCTCCTTCTCCTCTCTCTTCTTCATAAAGCTGTTAAGTTATGAATCGAAGTGTATAGGTTTAAATGCTAATTTTTTCATTTTAAGTATCATGAAGTTAGCATTCTCCTAGCTTTTCAAATATAGTTAGTTAGTTTTTAGTAATTAAGCTTTTTTCTTTTTTGATAAATTATTTTGTTTTTTTGAAAAAAAAGAAATGATTTAAAAAAGATATTTTATAAGAATTTTTTTTCTTTCCACTTCATAGCTTTTTTAGAATTTCTTTTTTAAGTATATTTTGAGAATAAATTATATGAACGATAATACTTTTAAAGAAAGTAAATGATTGAATATATTTTGTTTACTTATCTGATTTGAAGTAATTTTTATGTATAAAAATTTTTAAAAAATGAAAAAAATCAAAGAAAGACTTTCAAATTTAATTTTTTTTTTTCAATTTTGATTAGGTATAGGTATTTAGCGAAAATTTAAAACTATTAGGTTATGATAGTATTTTTTGGTTTCATAAAAAATTTTTGTGAAATGATAAATTCAATACAAAATACATTCAATCATTTACTTTCTTTAAATTTAATTCGAAACATAAATTCAATTTCGATTAACTATTTAGCGAAAATTCAAAAAGATTGGATTGTGACAGTAAGTATTTTAGGCATTTTTTTTTCATTGTATAAGTTTGTATAAGTATTTTTCATCGTATAAATTTGATATCTTTTGATATTTTTTAAATTGATAAAGTTCAATGAATTTTTTGTGAAATGATAAATTCAATAATAAATGAGAAATTTTTGAAATATGAAATTGTAAAGCGATAAATTCAATTTAATAAGCATATAATTAATTTAAAATACTGGATTATGGTAAATAACTGGTAAATTAAATATCTTTTTATTTTAAAATAAAATTTCAAAATGCTTACATTAAATTGTTTATTTAAAAGTTAAATATTTGTATTTACAGTATACTAAAAATAATTTTCCATAAAGTTTAATATTAAATATGAACAGATGTTAAGTTATTTTTCTCTACTTTTTTTTTCTCAAATCATTTCCTTGTCAACTTAATGACAACTTTTTTTCTTTCCCTCTCCTCCCTACCCCGCAAAATGAATAAATAATTGAGAAATTAACTTTAATATCTCATTTTCTTCAATTTCATCTTTCATTTGTATTATCTATTTAACTACTGATAAAAAGGCTTAAATTAATGATATAAATTTATCACTTTGATTTGATTGATAAATTATCCAGAATTATCATTGAAGTGTCAAAGGGCAAAAACGAGAAAAAAAACAATCAATGCGTAATATTAGCAAGAAAAAAAATGAAAAAATACAATCAAATAAATTTGTATGAGAAAAACAAATAGTAATTATAGTTACTCTGTAAGAAAACAAAAAAAAAAAAAAATTTTATTAACTTTTTAAAATGACATGATACATTTTAGCATTTCCTTTTGATACAAAGTGAAAGAAAAAAAACCTTTCCTTCCAAAATCATTTATGAAAGATTTTTTTTTAAAAATCAAAAGAGAGAGAGAGAGAGAGAGAGAACCATTCAAGCGTATTTTATTTTAGGTAAAATTGTTAAGCCTTTTTTTTTTCTTCAATTCTACTAAATTTTGATTTATTCCATTTATGTATATTTCTATAAATGTCTACAATATAATCCTTTTTCCCGTTTTCTTTTTTTTTTTTTGATCCACTTTATTTTACCTTTTTTTTTCTGCAAAATGCTTTTCTCTTTTTTTTTTCTTTTTCTTAAAAATTTTTTTTTATTTATAAAATAATTTTAATGCTTACTTTCTTGATCGTACTTGATAATTTATTTAATGCCTTTCTCTTCAATGCATTTTGATATATTACTCTCTCCCCCTCTCTCTCTCTCTCTCTCTCTCTCCCTCTCTCTTCAATTCATAACAATTTCAACTTAATTTTCATTTTTTCTTTTTTAAATTTTATCGGTTAAAATTATTTTCTTTCATATCCTATGATTATTTTTTTTTCCTTTATTTTGCTTTAAAATCATGCTATAAATGTAAGCTATGATATCATATCAGCTTTTATTAATTTTTCGTTTTTTTTTTATACGAAAAAACTTTTTTATATCTTTCAATTAAACTTTCGTCGTTATTAATATCTTAGTTGTGAAACTTTTTTTTTTCTCGTAATTTTTACATCATTTTATAATCGTATTATACTTTTCTCTTTTTTCCTTATCAAACAAAAGAAATAAACTTTTTTCTTATCATTTTTGAATGCAACATTGTCAAATTTCTCTTTTGATTTTTTCAATTTCTATACTTTCAATAATTTTTCTTTTTTAGGTATTCTGTTTCCTTTAGTAATCAGTTTTAAATACTCTCTTTCCTTTAGTAGTCAGTTTTAGGTACTCTGTTTCCTTAAGTAATCAGTAGATTATTATATTGTCAAATAATTCATTTAAGTAATTTGATGAGTAAGGTTTTAAGTATAAGTTATCTAAGTTTATGAGAATTGCTTTTTTTTTAAATAAAAAAAAATTTGATCTGAATTATTTCAATAATAATTTTTTAATCTTGTTTTATGTCCTAAAATTGTCATTTAGAAGAGAGAGAGAGAGAGAGAGAGAGATTCATTTTTATGCTTTTGTTTCTTTTTTTTTCAAAAGTAAATTTTTGTAGAATTTCGAAATAGAAATAGAAATGAAAGAATTTCGAAGTAGAATTTATCTCAATTTATCATTGTAATCGTAAAATGATAAAATGAAAATGAAGAAAGGAAATATCAGCAAATATTAAGAAAATAATGATTTAATCATAACTTATATCAAGAAAATAATGATTTAATCATAACTTATATCAAGAAAATAATGATTTAATCTTATCATTACTTCTTTTTCATTTTATCATTTTAACATTAAAGTAAGATTAATTTAAAAAGAATCATACAAAAGATTTTAAGGGAAATGAAAAGAGGTAAAAGAGTATAGTTGCTTTAGTTGCTCACTAATGCTTTATTGTTTTAAGCTATATTAATTTAAATTTCTGCTTCTGGTAGTTTTGTTTTTGATTCTTTTTCTCAATCCATGTGACATTTCAAAATTTCCATTCTTCTTGATTTATAGGAAATTCAA
>JABVXU010000082.1:0-169535 GCA_013365365.1 Cruorifilaria tuberocauda
CTCTTGTGATTGCTGCACATTCAATTAACCATCACTCCGGGATAACATTTTACAAAACTTATCGCTATTAGCTTCTATGCTGGAAAATATTCCATGCTATGCAGCTTATTAATTTTCCTAATTAAACAAATCAATAAAATCTAAAATATTCTTTAAACTATTTTGCAAAACCCTCTTTACTCAAGCAAGAAATTTGTGTTATGCAGAAGAATTAATGATGAACTAGTTACTGTTTTATACGATTTAAACGAAAAAACAAGTGATCAACAAATAGCTAGCCTGTTCTGACCTACTAAAATTGTAGAGTGTGTCAAACAGTCAATCAGCCTTATGCAAATGACATTTATTCCGGAAAGCAAAGAGCTAGGATGCGAAGCAAAACAAAATCAGTTCTCGATGAAATTTCTGTCACTTCATCTTGAAATAAGAATGAGGACCGGTGAAGATTTCTAAAGAGATGGATTTGGAGGACACTTTCAACCCCACACTAACCTCTATCTATTATAAAAAAGCTTCGTGAACATTTGCAATCTTGATAGCTATCTGTAGAAGATGACAGACATTAGAAGAGTCGAAAAAAATGATGGAAAAATAAAGAAAAAGTATAAGGAAAAGTAAACAGAGAACCGCGATGTTGCAACCAGAAATGCAAGCTGCATACACTCCTAAATCTGAGTGCGTTCCGCCATCACTAATAGCTAACAAATCCACGGTCTTAATAACGGTACTTCATATTCCCTTCTTCCTATTCACCTCTTTCATATCGGAGTTCTGCTGCAGTACTATCCGCTCATCATTCCCAACAGTGGTGGCAGATCACAATAAATTGAACATATTTAAAAAAACCTCGAGAAAACTACAAAGGAAAAGTAGATTACTGCTGAAAACAGATTCACAAAGTTAATGTGATACTATAATCATTTATGTTCACATGCATCAATAATATTTATCACTTTATCACTTGGCGGCAACATTAAATACTTCTCCCAACTTCTTACAAACATCATCCGCATCCTCGAGAACGCTGGTTTGAAACACATAACATTGCATACTCTTATTTAATGACTTTTGCACCAAAAAAACTACGCAGAAATGACCAAAACCATTTTCATATGAAATACATTGCACAACGTGAAACAATGCTATTCGATCCAGAACCATCCCATCCGATGCATCCGTTAACTGAAGAAGGGAAGAGGGGAAAGTTATGAATCCAATAACCGAAAAAGGTCAGATCTGGTTCCAATGATTAGAAAGAGGATTAAGCAACATTATATTATGAATTCAATTATGACTCACAGCATTCTATATATCGAATCTTGGTAAGTTTCGGGCATATAATTATAGAGACGCTATTATATCCAGAAATTTTCGTCATCAGTAATTTATATTTTAGACAATAGAGTAAGCTGTAAAATCAATTTTTGAATACCTTAAGACCATGTTTCGTAACATCAACAGAAACAAGCCTACATCTCGACCAATCACTCGGTAATTTACCCCACTGTTGAGCACTTTCGATGCTATCGATTAATCGTTCTTCACTAGAACGTTGTTCAGCAGAACTTCTCCCAGAACAACCAATATCAGCATTCATCGATCTATCCAAAATACCAAGGTAGTATAACTGTCGAGCACAGTTTATGTGATGCTGCATTCTAGCATGGAACATAGAGTACTGGGGAATCAGGAAAAAATTCACTCACCAAAAGCTAAATGAAATCGGTATTACCGAAGCCATTTATTTACACTGATTTATACGTGATACGCAAATGTTATTCAAAGCCGTTGTTAAAACACGGTGAAAAACCAACAAATCCAATAGTTTAAAATAATTTATTGCGCAAAGAAGAAAATTACATTAAGGGGAACTGAGTATTTAAACAGTATAATATTACACTGCATCAGAAACGGTCAGTGGTTTTTTTATAAATAAACGACAAAATTAAACAATAACAAAGCAGTGGAATTACGTCAACAGGTATTGCTAAAGTAAAATATGAGTAACAAGAAAAAAGAGAGGTTTATTTTCAAGAAATGATACAATGCTAAAAACTATGAGTTTAAATAACCTATCAGCTGCAACTAAAGAATGGTCACATAAAATCAACCAAACATAAGTCATGATATAACAACAGAAAGCAACTACACAAAACAGAATATTGCAAAATGCATCATTTGAGAATTATACAGAAAAGGTATGATATTTTTTTTTATCGAACATCCAGCAACCAACGCTTAAAGGCTTTTCCATAATATACAAAATAAAAGGAAACGGAAGTAAAAAAACTTTGCTTTTTAGTTTAATAAAGCATAAATAATGAAAAATGAAGCGCAGAAAGATTAATATGTCAAAGAAAAACACAGACAGAAATTATCTGCACCTAAAAATGGCATCACACAAGCTTCATTTCAGTTCCTCCAGTTGATAGCAGTACTGATACGATGATCGGATAAGATTATATGGAAAGCAAGACTCCAGAAGATCAAACGACAAAAATGGACTACGTTTCACTAACTGAAAAATGTATATAAATTGTTTGAGTAAAGGATAACATTGATATACTTCCACCATTAATTGTGTCGAACCTTACTGCATAATGGAGAATAATATAATAGTAGTTAAACACTGCTTGAGCATTCATCTCATTATATTTTAATGTATTATCGTACGAATGTTAGGACATATCGAAGCCGTATATATGTCCAAGAAGGTAAGAATATACAGGTAACATGTCAACTAGATTCTGTAAAGTTATGAAGGCTTTCTTGAAAAAGTATTTTACCTGATCGAGCACAACGTAAACATACTGCCGTGACTTCGCTATATCCACGTCACTGTTATCCTCTGACGTTCTCAGAAGGCCATTTGATGCCAGCTGAAAAAGAAACAATTAGCAGTATATAGTTATTAAACCACTAGAAGGAAAACGATTCAGTAAAGAAATATGAATTTTCAAAAAAACAAAATTAAAATTACTGCCAAAAATTCTTTCATTCTTTCAACAACATCATTACGGCCATGCAAACAAAACAATGCATTTGCAACTGTTGATACCGCCAGTGCTATACATTGCAAATTGTTTTTTGAGGCTGAAATTAAATTAAGACGCAAAATGATACATAAAACCTCAGCTATTTTTTAAAATAACTTTTAAAAGCTAAAAGATATTTCCGAGATACGCACGACTTCACAATGGTTATCAACTTAAATCTAATAAATCATTCGTGAATCATAACGCCAGCATTGTCGTTGTATCGACTCATCGCTGTATCAAACAACACAAGATAAAAATACAAAACACCTAGCAGTGAGGCACTATATTGACTGTTTTGCGTCAACGCAAGTCGAGGTAAAGATAGTGCGATGAACACAAGTAGGAGACAAGACAAAGTGTAATGTTCATCGGGTTCTGCTTGCTTCGTCTGCGCTCGAATAGCATGGACTAATGCAACGTCCACATCTGTATTGATGCCAACAGTCATGCAAAGTTCTGACAGCACCTGAAAGATCTCAAATGTAAGATTTGAATAAACCTTTTAACAACTTCTAGTCTACTAATAAATGTTTATCTTGCTGTAAAAAATAGTGCATAATGGGAATAAATTTGCATAAAGTCTTAAATTCTGATGTCTGCAGTACACTCAGAAATTCAAATTCTGCTAACATTAACAAAACCAGAAAATTTGACATAACACGGTGGAATTGCACACGACTACTCATTTGTACCCAAAATACAAATCCTTGTCAAAAGTAATGTATTTCAAATTACATAAATTTACCAGTAAGTTATGTTCGTTCGCGGTATCATGTAAATCATTCACAATCGATAGCAAGAATGGCAAGCGACATTTAAGCACATCGTGCAGAGCTGCATGCAAAAGTGAACGAAATGACAGAATTTCACCGATGATAGTAACACGTTGTAGTACTGACTCCATGGGTCCATTTACCGAAATCTATAATTATATATAAATTTACCAAACGATGATTTAAATTTAATCAATAATGCAAAATACCACAATTGTAAATCTGTTTCCATAAATAGCACAAAGAATTTACAAGTAAAAATGCCGAATAATTTGGTACAGATTTTTAATACTTTAGCTAATCAGCAGACCAACTGATTATTACAAAAAAGTTTTATGTGTTTTCATTCATTCTGCACTTCTGTCAAACTCCATGCCTAGCCCCCATAGAAGATGTGGAAACCAATACGCAAGTAAATTAAAAAATACCAATATTCCTACTTGTTTTTTATCTTTTATATCTCCACTCAACTGCAGTAACAATTCACGCATTTTCTCCGGCTTATCAAAACAACTCCGCGCCAAGACCAAAGCATCTCTATGATCATTAACAATTTTATTCAGTTCAGTGACTTGACTTGCTACGTGCCATATCAACTTCTCACTCATGGTTTTCACACCATATGGTCCCAGAAGTAGAGATAAAGCCCTCAGTTCTAAAATGAATTATTAGTATTAATATAATATCATTAAAAAGATAATAGGAAAGCTTATATCACCGCTGGAACATTTTCGAATTTCAGTGTACAGTGATAATAAATTACACTGCCTGAACAAAGCAAGCTGGAAAAATGTTTTATTCTTTCGGCTTACTGGAACTGTAATCAACGCCGTTTAAGCAAAGAGTTTCTTCTCGTTCAATAGAAAATTTATAAATTCGAGCTTTTTTTACCGCGATTGTCAGTATACTGGTCAGGGCTAAATGTTTGCTGATAGTCCGGGTTTGCAATTAGAGCTGCGAAATGAGGTGAAAACAATATTTGTCCAGTACTCATCCGACGAAGAACAACTTCAAGATACCTAAATTGTGCAGCATGAGTTTCAAATAAGTTATACAAACTAAAATATTCTTTACAGAAATCATAAATCGTTAAACTACTTTTTTTCCTTTCTAAAACAGTGCAAAAATTTCTCTCCTTTCTGAAACAATCCTATTTTTAGAGTAAACTTCTAACCACTTTGTATAAATAGATGTTAACGTATCATTGCCATGATAATCTTGGTACTGTGTTTGCTGTAGAAGGACATTGTTGAAAAGACGGGTCACATCCAACGTCACTGGGAAAGTGTGAAAAAGTGTACACAGAATCAGTATAATTTTAACTTTATTGTTATAAATCATAACCTAATATAAAGAAATATTTAAAATAGTTAAAAAAAAACAATATGAGATTTTTCAGTTCAGAATTTCATCTAAAAAGTATTTCACAAATCTAAAATTCTCAAAAAAGAAATATATATATATATATATATATATTAAACAAAACAATAAAAAAAGAGCAGTACCTATTGTGTCCAAATTTTGCAATACAATCATGTGAGCATTTATTGAAGCCAAAAGTTGACAAGGTCTCATCGGATGTTCAGATGACGAGATTAGCGTATGGATGGACTGCGTAAGCTGTGATTCCAATTGCTGTGCTAGATACTCACGTGGGACAAATATGTGATCAGATACGACCACCTGCCTCAAAATAAAACTTCCTCGATGATATATATGGGACTTCCAAAAATTTGACGATTTAGTTACCTTGATGAAGTAATTGCAGAGCATAATTCATGAAGCGCTGTTTGCAGTTTATCGGCCAACGTTAATGTATCTCGACTACACCGAAAACTTTCTTCTCCTGGCATAACTAATGAGCGCATCGTATTTGAATTTTTATTTGCTATAAAAAGATCGTGTGTGAGAGAAGAAGTAAGAGAATTTTTTTTGATATTTTGGAGTGACTGACACTGCTAAATTTGAATAAGTAAATGGAACAAATAAGCAAAACACTGTACGTAAACTTGAGTATCAAATAGTTGTCAATGAAGCTTTATTTTTTATTTTCTTTTTGATTTCTATTTGACCGATCTGCTAACGAGCACATTTCTTTCTTCGAAAGAAGAGTGACGCTTGATAATGTCCAGTTACAAATGGGAAAAAAAAGACAAACTTCATAGAATATTTCTATAGCACCGTACATTGCGGTTGCCAACTTACGATTGATTTCACATCTTGAATAACAGTAACATCATGAGCTCCTCCATTAGAGATACAATGGAATGTTCTACCGAACCGTAACATTTGTCAATTAGTGCATTAATTTATGGAAATTCCAAAAACATGAGTATATCTTACATTTCTGTTTATCATGCTCTTCAATTAGTCTTGCACAATTATTTGGCGAAAGCTCCTCAGTAAGTCGCACCTCATATTCACATAACCTAGTGGCTACAGAAGCTGTTTCCTTCGCCAGTTCATCCAGAACCAAATTACATAGTTTCAAACTCTACAAAAGAAAATTACAAGTTTATTAAAATAAATGAAATCAGTATTACTGAGATTGATGCGAAAGAAACCTATAATGTGAATAAATATTTATATTCAGTGTAAGTAAAGCAATTCAACGAACCCGGTCAATAATATGTGCTTTTTCTTCCGGACAAAGATCGTGTAACGCCGAACGGAAGTTTGAGCATATATGCGCAAAGGCAATTGCGTATCTTGACTGGGATGGCAACTGTAGACAATGATGCAGTTGCGTTTCTAACTGTTGAGCATAGAAACTGTGAAAATCGACGATGTATAAATTTGATATTTTTTGTGACAAACTTTTTCTTTTACCATAAAGTTATTCATTACCAAACGTACAGATGACAATCAACAACAGCATGCTGCGTTATTACCAGTTAGGAATAAGTCCCATTATTTTTCAGTACTACATGTGATAATTTTTATTTAAAATATATATTGGATAAAAATGACTCAAGTCATAATCTAGAATTTCTAAAGAAATAAAGATCACACTGACCAATAAATCGATAAATCACTAGTTTCTCGGAGCATTTCATCTATAAGGTCGATCATTTTCAAATGAAAAACAGTAGTATTCATTGTAACTGCTAAACGCCGATCATTACTAAGAGAAAAAGATGATCGGCTTATACTGACGTAAGCTTGGAAACGAAACCAATCCAAACGCAAAGAGCGTAAGTCGATACTATTCTCTAAAACTATGTTAAATTATAACCCGTAATATGGAGATTTGTTCAATAAACGAAAAACAGCTGCTTAAATCAAAACAAAACGAAAAAAATAAAAATTGTATGGCCGTAATAACAGAATTTAACCATAATTAACTCACGATTGATATGGGACAGATCAGCGCAAAAATCGGATAATAACACAGATTCTTTTTCGCCCAAATTCTCAATGGACTGTACAATATTGGCCAAAATAAGTGCGTCATAGCCAGTGACATACTGCGAATAGTACCGCTTAATGACTCCATTATGTTGTTGTACCACAGAGCGCAACTCCAAGATATAGTAAAGAAGTTCAGGTAACTGCCTTAAAAAAAAAAACTTGCCTAATTTATTTTAGGAAAAATTTTCTACAAATATCAGAAGATTTAACTGCGAATATTCATAAGGAAATTTTTACATTACTTTAAAAATAAAAAAAAAATGGCTTACTTGTCGAATACTTCATCGGCATGTTTCGTTTTCTTATTAGCACTTACTGGCCAAATATCAATATGTCGCAGAAGCCACATTACTTCATCCCTTGAAAACGAAAGGGCCATCCAAACAAATAAAATCTTTGGTCCAAGCAGACCAACCTGATCTTTGATTAGCAAATAAAGTTCCCGTAAAGTACCTCGAAGAAAACGGCGTCGATCACGATGAACAGTGAGACTGGAAAAAACTAAAGCGATGACTAAATACAAGTATCTTATTACACCTGCTTTGCTCACTGTCTTAATATATAAACCATAATTCTCAGTACAGACATGGTAAAAAGTGAATAAATTTTAATAAAGTAAATTACCTTGTTTGCAGCGCAACTGAATAGTTGTCTTTTACTTCCTGCAGCTTTTTACTGTAACTTTTCACATTTTCAAAAACACTCTGAACTGTCTGATGAACAATAAGAATTTCATCCCTAAATGACCATAATCACCAGTTATATTTAAAGTAATGAAAACCGCATTTTACAATTTTTTCTACTATTTTCAGGATGTGTGCATACAAGGACTCCCTTAAATCAACTCTATTATCTATAAACATGCACATGTACAAATAGAAGGTAACAAATAAACGAACAAACCTAAAAAGGCGTATAGCAAGACCCGTTTGCAAAGCACGCTGCCACAGATTAGCAATCACGGAATCGTTTAAAAGTGTATTATGACAAATAAGCACGCTCACTGCAAATTACATATCTACTAAAAGTTCATCAAAATAAGAGTTTTATTATTCGGAGTTAAACAACATTTTTAGTAATTTGGATACACCGTCGGTAGCGTGAAAGAACAATAGAACGCAACTGAAGTATAATGGGATAAATTTAACTTGGTAAGAATCGTATGACTCAAAGTATGGACAATCTAATTAATTCTTTTAATATACTACAGCGAAGTCACTACCAGGAAATGCACCGCACTGAATCATTGGTCAATCTTTTGCTTAATGGTGAAAAGAATCATACAGCGCAAATGAAGATATGATGGAACCAGCAGAAACCTATTGTATTATTGCTTTACTTTCACCTTCCTCTTTTCCATTAGAGGCGGTTCTGATATATGTATCATAATGGATACTCGAAAGAAAGAGTGGGGTAGAACTGTATACCATTAGGTATTAAAATATGAAATGAGACCTGGTACCTCAAACCTTACTACTTTCAATCAACGATAATCGACAAAGTTGATGATAACTGCTTCAAATAAAATGCAAGGTTACAACACGGCACTTACATATTATCCATCTGTCCATAACATCCAATGACAAATATTCGCAAGCTATCTACAAAATCTTCACTCAGCCTAAGTCATATATATATAAAGTTATTAATCTATAACAAAAAATTCAGTTTGGACTGGTATAAAATATTTTAATGTCTAGTGTTATATAAAAGGAATAGCGCCGTTCAGCGATACTCAAAATGATAAATTGATGTAATACATTCCACTTTATCGCTGCAAGTCAGAATAAATTACTCAATATTTTAATCCAAATAAATTTAAGCGTGCGCTAGTTCGCGAAAAGCAAAGTTGTCATTGTAGTAAGTTCTCAGCTCCCTTCATTTATGAAATAAGAAATGAATAGTTTCCTCGACTGTAAATATTCTTGCTTATTTCAATGATGTTTCAGAACGTACCGTATCAGTTTGAGCAGCATAGAGGATTTGTTGCGGAGAAGCAACAAGTGATAACATCTGAGCGTTACGCCATGCATTTGCAGTTATATTTCTACGCACATAAACTGTTCCTAACGAGGTTAGAGAACCATGAATCAACTGCAATATCTATCAAAATTGTTCATTCTAGAGAAAATGAATTTTTGACTGCACCAGTTAATGAAAGATTTACATGTTACTTTGCTTGTTTCTTTTTTTCAACTACAAAGTAATATAAAAGGAATAAATCGAGCAGCGATACTCAAGACAACTATTCGAATGCATAAAATAGAATGGAAACAATCTCGTTACAAGGAAAGCCAAAAGCACCCTATTTAAAGGTCCTAAATCTTCGGCCAATTTCTTCCACGGATTATCATATTCAATAATCATTTGTCCTAATCTCGGAAAGGTAGGTTCACTTTGCCCATTACTCAATTCATAAGCAGCATTGAATAATCCGAGAACAGCTTTCCTATCATCCACACGAGATAAAAGCACCATCAAGCACACCAAATTGATCACCAAATTCATATAACCTGCTGTTAAATCGTAGCTTGTTGTCTGCAACGAGGTTTTTCGGTCAATTGTTGCTGCCATCACTCAGTTATTGGAAACATTAATTTACAAAAAATTTAATGTCGTCAAGTTTGAGAGCATTATTTTTTCAGTGAAAAAAAAAGAAGAAACTTACTATATCTAGCTTGAATTGTGCAGCATCCATTGTTGTCAGTAGTTGCAGGATATGATCTTTCAAATCCAGCAAGTCAGCAAATGTACAGTAATATAGTGAGAGAGATTTTAATATTTCTTGCTTTATTAAAGATACTTGATGAAATAACGTCTGGAATAATTCTAACGACAAAATTCACTTCATAAATGCTTCACATACTCTTTCTAGATAATTCTTAAATAGCACTCATGGATTTACTGTTTTACTGTTTGACGATTACTGTTTGTTTTCTGACTCCGCTATATACATATTTTATTTAAAAGAATAATTGTCTTTTATCTTAAACTATGGATTTTCTTGTCTTGTATCTTAACTATTTGTTTTATCCAAAAACCAGTTCCATGCATTACCAATGAATGCTGAGTGGCATGCGTTAAAAAGAAGTACTAGAGGCGAAACTCACTCGAAACTACGTTGAATAACATAATAGTCTCTTATCTACCGCTGTTATTTCTGAAACTGGCACAAAACTTGCTTCTTCAAAAGTTACACAAAATATCCATTCGATCGAAAAGGAAAATGGCGACAAAAACCAACACAAAAAGATGAATGTAGCTTACACTGCTTGATCTGGCATCAATAATAGGGAATTTGCGCACTATATGCTTAATGCAATTTTCTAATGATTTCTCGCTCAAAAACTGCGGTTTTGATTTAGGATCACCGCAAGCTTTTTTAATATTATACAGCCTTGTCAGCATGCCCACTGCCCGATCATTCAGTATTATCAACTTTTCAGCTATTTTCATCTGCGTTACATCTACCTTATATGCCATCTTCCTCACACAATATTGACTTCTCTGCTACCCTGAAAATGCAATTAAACAAAAATCAAATCCGAGAGAAAGAAAGGGAGTAGTGAGACATTAAAACCTAATTGTCGGAATTTCGATTCAAATTAATTCAGCAAAATAGGAAATAGATTACACTGGATAATGGTAAGAGAAACGTAAAACCTGGATTTGACAGAAATTGTTCTCTTCCAAAGGTGTCTTTGTGTTTGCGGTTCGTTTAAAACCTGGATTTGTCTGGACGTAAAGGCATAAAATATCGATATATATGCCGCTGTTAAAGTCGCATCTCGTCTCGTGAAGCGGTGTAGCGGCGCATTTTAAATAGCGTACTTTTTTGAATATTAGGAGTATAGGTAGGTAGTATGATAGAGGACGTATGAGCCGTTCTTCATAGTCTACTGGTATTCCGTAATTGCCATTGGCAATTTTGATTACATCCCCAGACCAGCCTTTTATTGCTGCATCAATAAAATTATTTCCATTCACATTTCTTAAGGGTGAGAAGTAAGCTGTGAAGGGAAGGAATGGAGGTGCTAGTTTCTGGCAATTTCTTTCTTTTTTATTTCATTTATTCACTAAAAGCTTTTTGTTTTTCGACATTATGTTTCTTTCCAAGATAACATGGATATTGTTGACAGTCACAATCCATATTACCGTAGTATTGTCACATTTTAATTTAGTTCGAATTTGCCAAACTTTTTATACTTTTATACTAATGCAAGTAGCAATAAAGGGAAATTTGGCTCTGAATCAGTCTTCTATCATGAATTTGACGGAAGATCTTTTCTTCCCTCAACTTTCTTTTAGTAGCTGAAAAAAGACGCCGAATACAAGTTCACTTAAATCGTTCTACAATTTGATATTTATCAAACATTTGGGTAGCGGAATTTGAAAGCTACAAGTGCAACCGTAAGGTTAAGTCTGACTCTTCTCCATATCCTTTCCTCCAGATTCCAGATCTACTTTAAATTTTAAATATCTTGCTTGCGTTCAAGTTTTAAGGCGCGAAGTGAATGCACTCACATGTCTGCTGATGAATCCAATATAATTTGCATTGAAAACGAAGATGATAGAGAAGAAAGTAGAGTGAAATACGTTAACAAGTAAATTTTTCTTTTTCTGTAGCGTTTGTAGATTTCTTACTTTGTGCAGGAAGGAAATTTCATTTATGGAAATTTTTTCTTACTTTTTTTCCTTAACAAAGCTTGTTGATTCAACGGAAAATTCCAACTATTCATAACCAAGAGTATCCGACATTCGAGAAAAAAAACTCTAAATTTCTGTCGTTTTTTCATCTTTTGTTTCAGACTTTCAGTATGCCAAAGTTCTCCCGAAAATTTGTGCCGTTCGTTTTCACAAGAAGTGATTGATGCAGAAGAGGATGATGCCAGTACCAATAGCCATGAACAATCTCATATATCACAATCGCAGTTACCATGCAGCTCAGATGAGGTAGTCATTCTTTTTTATTAGATTTTAATTGTCAAATTACCTTAAAACAAGAATGATTTGGCGTAAGAAACCTTTCATGTGGTATTCATTGTAATTCTCTTATATTTTGAGTAAGGGAAAATCCTTGTTTTTCGGCAGCAGAATTCTTTCAAAAATTTATGCTAGTCGATAATATAAAATATGGTCTGTAGCATCAATAAGTTTCCATTAACATTTACCTAAGAAATCATCTCAAAAAACCTTTAACATTCAATGTGATTTTTGGGAAAATTTTTCATTTCTTTTTTTCTTCACACTAATTATTTTCCATATTTTGGGAACAAGTAAAAGCTTTTTATTTATTTTTCCATTGTATTATTTAATGCATGTCTTATTCTGATGAGCAACATTGCTCAAATTCATTAACTCTCTTTGAACTTGCGAAAATATGAAGCTAATGCAAGAAAATCGCTGAATCCGAGTTAGCATTTTTCTGGGTCGCTTTAGGCCGTTCTATTAAAGAAATCATAACCAAACATGCTGTTATATGATGTGAAACTTTTTTTGCTAATAGCAAAATGAAATCCATGATAAATTTAATATTTAACTCGAGAGCAGTAATATGTATGGATAGCAAACAACAATGGGCTTTGCGATGTATAAGTTACACTGCATTTCTCAGAATGAATATTTCCGATTGCGGTTACGGTTCGTCGAGATACTTATCATTCAGTTCCACTAAAATGTTAAATGGATTATATTTTCAGGTAGTTCAAGAAAAGGAGAAGAAAAAATATGGAAAAGTTCACGTAATGCCTTCTATTTCAGATGAGTTCTTTGGTGTATATTGTTTGTTGAGTCGAAGTTCGAACAGATATTTTAAGGTATTTGAAGTATTTGTAGCTGTTGTAGCTATATTATGAGCTGAAGTCATGAATAGGTTTTACATTTCCAAACTTTAGGAGTGCTCACCGAATTGTAATATATGTATATATCGAGTTATGTTGGTAATTTCAGAATCGTTGTTACATTGGTTATACTGTTGACCCCAGTCGGCGTATACGGCAGCATAATGCTGGAAAAGAATTTGGGGGAGCTAAAAAAACGGATCATAGAGGCCCATGGTATGTTACCGTGCTCTATTAAATAAAACTTGGAGGGTTAATATCAGCTGTTGGCATGGAAAGCATTGTTTATGATTATTCCTCATTGAAAATGTCTTTCTGAGAGTTTATTCATCATCGTGTTCTGCAATTTAAAATATAAAATGAATCAGAAATTTTTGCTTGTACTATATAAGGATTTTAGGGATATGGTTTGCATCATACATGGTTTTCCAAACAGTGTGTCAGCACTGCGATTCGAGTGGGCTTGGCAAAATCCAGAGAAATCACGGAGGCTGCGATCTTTGAATTTGAAGAAGAAAACGAATGAAACAGCTTTTGGATTTCGTTTGCGTATTGCTTGCCATATGTTGAATAGTTGTCCGTGGCGGCGCCTCTCACTTACATTCCAATGGCTATTACCTGTGGGTTTAGAACTTTAAAAAAATTAGAAATGTATTTTGAAAAATAATCATTGTTGTTCACACATTTTATTTAGGAAATGGAAATTCCATTCCCACTAGATGTTTTACCTCCTCCTCATATCGCTGTGGAATATGGCGTTGTGACAAAAATATCATCGTTAATACCTCAACTGCAAGAAGAATATGATGTTATTGGGACTTGTTCGCTCTGCTTAAAGCCAATAAATTCTGTGAGTTTTCAGCTGAACCGTGAACATTTTATAGTAATTCTGGTATCAAATTTCTCGATTTCTTATTGCGTTCATAAGTTATTGTTAGTTGCTACATCTAGTTCTAATTGATATTTACTTCAGATATACTAGAAATTATTGGAAGCTTTCAAAAAAAATTTTTTCCCAGATCTCTGAATTGCTTCGCTGTAGTGACAGTGAAATATGCAAATCTCGTTTCCACATGCGATGTTTGTCGAAACACGCTTTGAGCGCTAATGATGAATACAGAATTTTGTTGTTTCCTATTCAAGGGCAATGTCCCAAATGTGGCATTACTTACTTATGGGGTAAGTTAATCAGAGATCAGCGAATTTTACTGGCGATCAATAAGTTTAATTCAAACAGTAAGTTATTTAATATGATACCCAGTGGTAATCTTATTAAAATGTAGTTGAAAGTAAATTGATGTAATTCATACAAAAGCAACTGGTGTAAAAGCCGAAGTTGACACTACTACATTTGCTGTTTCAAAACGTTTGTGATTTCTCAAGGATCAAATAAATTACCCCTTCGTTAATGTGATATGAATCATGAAGATTTATGTCACATTAATTTTTGTGAAGTGACAATGTAATGTTTTTTTTTTGTGATAATATCGCTCTTTTCGACAAGTTTAGTAATTCCAGCCTTAGCGAACTGGTTATATGTTTATTTGTTTATTAAACTGGTTGTTTGAGTTTCACTGATGATTCCATAGATTATTTCTAATTAATATATGCTTCTCTTCGACTTGATAACTTTTTTCTTCATTTGACTCATGTATAGACATGTATATAGAACGTTTTTACTGTTTTTCTATATAAATGTCATGTTCAGTTTGTTATAATTTGTTTTTTGTTAATAATGTGTTTTTGAGCATATTCCTTTTTTTCAGCGTAGTTTTAAGGAAAACAGCATCATTTGAATGCAATTGTGTATATCATTGCCGACTAGCGAAAGTAATCTGGACTAAGACATTCAAAATTCTGAAACTACTGAAATAAGGTGGGAAATTTAATTTGAAATAACAGGCTTAAAATTTTTCAAGAGCGGCTAGCGGATTCTTAATGATATTCTGGAAAGCGAGCGAAAATGAGAATCCTGGTACTGTCGCGAAAATCGAAATTTTATAATATTTGTTGAAATAACTTTGTGTTGTAGAAATCTATGCTGTGAAGATCGCTCATCAATGGTTTAAATTGTTTCAAAGTTAAGCTGGTCCTTTATTGCTTTAGCTAGCTTATAATATTCTTTGTTTGTAAATGATTGTAAAACGGTCGTAAATTGATCCTTTCTAAATTTAATTCTTTTTGTCCGTAAAGAATTATAAAATTTGTTTGATATGTTAAATGGTTTCAAAATGTTAAGATAATCCTGTTCACTTAGCTCCTCTATTCGTGTTCAAAAGGATTTTAAATAGTGTGCTTCAACTGAATGCAATTAATATCCATTTTAGGAGGATTTATTTTATCATTATCATCGGTTTCCTAACGATTGACTGTATCTTTGATGTTGTCTTATAATTTCCGAGAATAAATTCTCCGTTAACCAATAAACCAATAACTTTCATTCCATTGTAGTCGTCCGTACCATTTCAAATCCAAGAATCAACAAAAAACCTTCACTATGTAGTATACCTTACCAGGTATTCAGTGTTGAATGTCGAAAAATTCTTTCCTATTCCTATGGAAGAAAATGGCTGCAAATTGGAGTTGTGGATTTTAGCATCCTCTGAATTAGCTTTTGATGTTAGAGTCAGGGACTGGGACGATTTTGAGATGAGCTGAGTCATGGGGTAATCTTATGAGGTAGTCCAAACTACTTTGTTCATAAGATTACTTTTATGGTTTGGGATCAATGATAGGGCATTCCTCATTTCAAGGAATAGAGTGGATTGTGGTACTACATGTATTGGCGTGGTATCATCTAGCACGAAGCAATCCTGAGTGAAGTGGCAAATGAGTGCATTCAAGCGTGTCAGTATGCAGGCATATCAGAGGTGAAGTAAGATTGAAGTGATTCCGATATTCCGATATGGGAAGAGCAGGATATTTTCTGCCATAAATATTCGTAGAAACTAGAGGAATATGGGATCAATTAGAAAATCTTTGGAAAATAAGTTGCCGTAGAGCTGGTTAAAAATCGCACTAAATAACTCTGTTTTTCAGGGAATAAATGTACAGAAGTTTTCAAAAATGATGACGTGTCAAATTGTACCTGAAATGAAGTTCGAGAAATATAAAGGGCGTGAAATTATGTATTCCTGCTCTCTCCTACTTACATCTCCTGTGCTGCCACCTCTTCCTTGTGGGAGAAAAAAAATTGACAGTAAGTATGCTGTGTTTAAAAGATAGTGCTGTCAGATAAAAATGTCTGCTTAGGAAAGGAGATACGGAAAGAGACGTTACATGAGAAAAGAGAGTAACAAAACGGAGTCCAGTGCATTACAATTTGCTTCAACAACTTTATGTGCTGAAGGAGATGTGAAGATTTTTGATACCGATACGTGACGAAATAATAGCTGATGAGTGCAACTTTCCATATAGAGATTGATAGGAGCGATAAATAAGGTGCTTGATAAGAAACTGTAAAAGACAGCTCGCAAGAGCAACTTCGAAACGCAATTCGATTTCCGGCAATCCAATCACTGAAGTCTCGCATTCTTCTCCGACGTAACAATATCCAGTCTCCCTTCTCTCATCTCCAATTGCTTCACCAGTTCTGCAGTCATTTTTGGTTCTTCACTTCCATCTTATGTTACATTTATATTTAATTCAGTTTCAAAATAAGCATTACCTTTCTCAGTGTCATATTACGTTTATCTTTTGCTGGCATACAATATTTTGCTCAAACTAAACTGCGTACTTATAATGTTTTGGTTTGATTTTTTCGGGATACAAGATCCCATGAAAGTGCTTATTAATGAATGATTAGTTGATAAGAAGCTGTCATCATATAAAAAGGACAATCTCAATGTTGTTTCGCTGTCACCGAAACAGTCAAATCATTCCTTGCAAAGCAACGGAAAGGATTCGGAAGAAGTGTAAGGAAAAGACGAAAGGAAGCGTAAAATCGTTGTAGGATCGGTACATCGACAGTCTGCTGAGAGCTATGAAAGGAATTTTCATTTTCCACTGCCATCTGGCGCTCCTTATAGCTTATGGACAACACATATTAACTTCTTTCATGTTGCTGAAAATTTGAATAAATCAACTTGTCACTAATTTAGTCCAAAGTCCACATTTCATCTCATGAAATCAATATCTTTTGATATGATAAGTTATTCACATCAGCTAATTTTCAAGGAAGATGCGCTGCATTACCATCACCTCTTTCCGTAGGAAAGGAATGCTATAATTCTATTACTCCTTCACAATGAAGATTAGTTTACTTCTATCTTTTTAGTGCGAGAACTTCTGGAATAAACTTCATTCCGTCGAATAATTATAAATTTAATGTTTTGACTACACAGTTCGTTATGTGCAACCATCTATTGCTGAAAAATAAATGGAAGATACTGAAGTTTTTTCGAATTTTAAATTTCTTTCAAAGGCTTTCTTATTGTTTTTTGTATAGTGGGTTATTCATATGTGCACTTCTTAAAAATGGGGATAGTAGTGTCAGGGAACATTAATCGTAATGTTACTTCCTTCACAGATCAGTAATTTACTGACAAAAAAAGTAGGAAAAGGTCAACGCTGCACAACAGTTGTAACATGGAATGCATCGTTCTAGTTATGTGTAGTCTCTCAGAAATATGAAATAAGGAAAAACTGATTTCTAAACAGGAAAGATTCACACCTTTGGGCGATGATACTTTCGAAGTTTGCATATACTCCATTTCAATTTCAATATCCCTATGGTTGGCTTCCATAAAGAGTCACACTGAACTGTTTTGGTTGACATAAAAATGTTACAAAAATAAAAGAAAAAACATCGCGCCCTTCTTAACTTTTCGGTTCTTAGAAATGGACCGTTTGAGTTAATTGGTTCATCGGTAATTCGCACAACCAAACTCAGCTCTCCGTCATCTCTTGGTTTTAATCTTCAAATGGTATAAAATTGGGTCGTACTCATTACGGTTTTTAATATCAGGAATGACACACAAGCACACATAACTTCTCATGCAAAGTTGCAAATAATCACTCTGTCGGTCCATTGTTTACTCGTCATTGGCCAAGATGATATTTCACCACGGTGTGACAAAGTAATATTAGGTCAATGGCCAACTATAACAAGATTATTTAAGTACATTTGCAGACTACGAATGTTATCGCCCACAGTTTTAATCGTAGCTAAATTGATTGTGAAATTATGAAATGACGTCGAAAATGAAGAAAAGCTTCGCAGCGTAGAAGACAGTTTCAGCAACACCGAACTGTGAAAATTTGGAATTCAAGGAAATTCCCGAAAAGCTTCTCTATAAAGTATTTTTGGAATGAAGCAGCGGAAATGCTAACCAAAGTAATAAATATATACTCGTTATTTGACGCACTATTAACAATGAATGAAATGATTACGCCACTGTGATAATTTTGATAACAGCGCTTAAATGACCAGTAGGAGTGAGATGAGAAGGAAAGAAGATGGCTTCCGTCAGTGCTTGAATGGTGCAAAGAGAAACAATTGAAAGAAAGAGCGGTGGCGACAGCTGAGGATGAAGATTTCATATGGATATCACATGATATCGACATGGCATCATCAACGAGCGGTTGCAAGTACCGATTTCGTCCACTCCACCGACACCTTCTCATTTGACATACCTATTGTACCGACCGACCTATCTCCGCTTGATTGTCACCGCAAGCCACACCCTTCTTGTCGCCTCCCTCAAACTTCAATTTCGTCGTCTTTGTCGACGGCATCATTGGCGCGGTGTCGTCATCGTTGGTTCCTTTGGCTTTCCCATTGTTATCTGTCAATTTTGCCTCTCGTGGGAATCGATAGCCATGTTGTAGTAGCAGTTGATGGAAGGAAAAGCTGTCGAGGTTAGGTGGAGCATGAGCATAGCGGGAGAAATGACCAATTTAATATTTGGGATATAAATGGGTTGATGGAAGAGATTGATGATGGATGGACAAATGGTGATGTGTAGATGGACGGATGGGATGAACTTGGATGGGTAGATGATATGTAGCTATAATGTTGTTGCTGATACTTTTGACCCGGGATGAGGAGTTGGAGAGTGATGAGAGGTACCTCTGTACCTCGTTCATCGATATAGAGAACAGCGGAAAGGGGCGGTACGTTCAGTGTATGCGTGATGCTGAGTTACAATTTCACCAAACAGGTTTAACCGTTATTGTGGCCATCGCAGTTTTGTGTACCACTGCTTTCTAGTATATTCGCACTGTCGCTAAATAAAATACCAAGAACAGGTGGTACCAGGTACCAAAGCACCGATGACTGTTCCAGATATTTGGCTGATAATTCGGACTGTTCTTGTTCACCTTGTATTTTTCCTGTGACTTCTAGATACCACAATTTTCAAGACTAAGTAGGCAAACTCCTTCTTCTCTCTCTGTTTCCCGATATGGACGAACCAGGATCTGTCTTTAATGGCTTCTTCCAAATGACAATTGTAAGAAAAAACAAATGTTGACTGATGCAATCGAAATTTGAAATTCGGAATTCCTCTTCTCCCTTATTATCTCGCTCACTTGACAACCCTTTACAAATTCATTGCCCATGACCAAATAAGATGAAATTATAATTTGATTATTCCATCATGGCTTCCATCATGTATTTTCATTCCAGTTTTTTTTAATGGAAAAATAGCTAGTTGAGGGAAAAATTGTCACCTATAGGATTAGATTAAGTTCAAGATTTTTACATCGACAAAAAAGCAGAGAATTAGGTATTGCAGTACTGATCAGAGCTTCCCATGCTTATTTATGAAAGCTTAAAAATATTCAAATAAAAATTTAAATCTATTAGGCTCACTGCACTATTGATTAGATGGCTTTCGGTGAAAATTGCTCGAATCATTTAAAAATAAATGACGGAAAATTCTTCTTTAAATAGATGATCATGAAGATAAGGCATTCTGCTTGGCTATTTGTATTTAGTTAAGCTATCCAAAAGCTATTGTAACAAATATGATTTCATAGTCTTGCACTGTTCCTAAACATTGCTTTTTCGTTCCTTCAAGCCAAAAGCGTTAAATTTCAATAGAATTTTCCAGAGCTTAACATCAATTCTAGCATCAATAAATCAACGAAGCTTAGTGCAAATTGCAATTCGATTTTCATATGCTTCCAAAATTTCCATAAATATTTATATATTCATCCTTTTGTCAGAACGACGTACAAATTAATTAAGCAGCATCATCAGCCTTTCAAATGCCAGATAAGACAACAATTATCTGTTTGTCCCCACACTCTAGTGATATCGGATTTATCCGGTTCAGGTCTTATGGCAGGCAGTATTAAGACCGATTACATAAATCGCGGGGTCATCTCATCAGTTGTCTAGTTGAGAAAAGTATATAGAGAGAGTGATGGAGAGAGAGGGGAGGAGAAACAGGGAGAGATGGAGGGTAGAGATATGATAGACTAGATAGTGATTTTGCGACCATAATGTTGAAGTGACAGTTCGCTAGATCTCAAAATCAGCCATCGCCACTTTTTCTCCTAAAAACCAACTAACCAGAATGTCAAGACACACACACACACACACACACACACACACACACACACACACACACACACACACACACACATACATACACATATGCACACATACACATACACACATGCATACACATATACACACAATGACCTGAACAGTACAAATAACCTTTGGGGTTATGTCATCATTTAAGTTATAGCAGTAGTAGCGGGTGGTAAGAGTAATGGTGGTGGGCAAATGTGGGCAATACAGTAAACATAGGAGTAATATTGGAAAAAGGAAAGCAGAAAGGTGATTATTTCTCCTTGCTGATAATGATGTTGCTGAAGAAGAGACATCGTTCAGGGTAAATGCTGGAAATGGTCATTTCAACTGTCCCGGTGGAAGTGGTCATTCGGATATGATGATAAAGATGTTGTTTTGGGCCAAACAGTGTGGAGGAGGGAATGAATGGAATCTCAGATAGAATGATGGATGGTTCATTTCGGGTATCCGGTGAAGGCGGTTGTTATTCTGAGTACTTGAGAGATAAAAATTATATGGCAATCGATAATATCATTTTTTTCTTTTTCGATTATTGCATCTATTTTCGATTATTATATAAACAAGTTTTCTTTGAGTTCCTTCCATCCTTTCTTCTAATCAAAATAACCGATTTCGATTGAGCATTCAATTTTCGGTATTGACGGACCATCTTTGATGTAGATTTCACTTTTTCTGGTCACTGCTGAATGGTGGAACCGTTCCATGTTTCACCAACTTTTTTACATTGAGTAATCGGAAAGGTAGATTGATTGGCGAGTAATTTCAAGTGAGTAATTGTACTTGTTTACTTCCCTGTCAACAATCAACATGCTGATTAACTGTCCGATTGACAAACG
This sequence comes from Cruorifilaria tuberocauda, assembly GCA_013365365.1. NCBI lineage: Eukaryota > Metazoa > Nematoda > Chromadorea > Rhabditida > Onchocercidae > Cruorifilaria > Cruorifilaria tuberocauda. The sequence goes on from JABVXU010000082.1 coordinate 21,445, forward strand.
GATGTAAAACAAGAAAGCATATAATGATACTGCTAGGAAATAATACGATAAAGTACAACGATGGCTTCTTTTGTTCGTTGTAGCAACAGTGATGACGTTTAATTATCTGCTAGTTTTCTAGCTTGCCTCTCTTTCTTATACTGCAACGATAGGTAGCAATCGAAAATTGCAATCGCAGAACTGTTACGAGCATCAGTCGAGAAAGGAAGTATAAGTAGATCGTGATTCAATAGAAGCGTCGTAACACGTATCAAACCAATCGTGCTGAGAGGGAGCCGATTTCTCGGGTTATTCAAATTGAGCAATTTCCAATCATCATATCAAATTCAGTGGTATCTTAAATCTTGACTGGTGCAGTGTATTTCTTTCTGTTTCCATAATTATTTGTTAACGGAAACTGCTGTTCAATTTATTCTGGGAAAGAACACAAGGAAACGAAGTTATTCACTACTATTTTGCTTACTGAATTCTCCTTTGTGGATCTGTTTGAAGCGAAGGAGTCAACAACTTATCCATTCGATTCCTCAACTCTATCATCATATATTTCTCGGTATCCGTATGCATCACTGTTTTATCTACGTCGTATCATAATAGTACTGTTATTGTTATCTAAGATAGAAAGATCACTTATTAATTTTTTTCTTGGCCTTCTGCAACGCTGTTTGATCCGGACCGTTTCTCATGCTCATATGCTCCCTTTTTTTTCAGTTTGAAACGATCCAAGAAACAGCATACTTCATCCTAGCTTTAAATTACCTTCCTTATTCTTTCGCTGCTTTCTGTTTTTTCCTGTTCTCTGCCGTTATGGAGAAGACTAATAGCAATAGCAGCAGTAGCAACAACAACAACAACAGTACTATCCAAAACAGTCACAACAATAGTGTATCCAACAACAGTGGTGGTAACAGTAGTAACACCACGGAGAAATCGAGCAATCAATCGGATCAGTTATCTGGTGGGTGGGAACGTGTTTCCGAAGAACTTTCCGATTCACAGGTATTAGGTTTCTCTTTTGAGTCAAATTATCTTTTCGAATTTTTCCAATTATCTTCATAAAATCTAACGAACAACTGCTATCAAAATCTAGCGAACAGCTGCTATCAATTTATGTTATCAAATTTTTCATAAAATAATTCAAGGAACATATTTATCATTTCGGAGCAAGGTACTTGATAGATGCGAGTGACTGATTAGAATTCTCACGGCAAAATTTTTGAAAAAGAGATTTCACACACGTTCACTTGACAATTATGCAAGATTTTTCTAACACTTATGACTCCTTTGATTAGCTTACCAAAATTCCAACGGCTCTTGCCAATTTAGCAATCAAGTGACCCGTTTCATACTGAAACCTTGAAAACTTTTTCAAAATTCTCAGCATTTTCTCTATTACAATAGAAATTTTTTTGTCACTTTATCAGTTATATTTTTCGGGTATCGTGAACTCTAAGGACTTGTTCTGAATTGAATGAACTTTTCGACGATTTCTTTTAACATCCGAATGATCTGGAGTCTTTAATAAAATCAAATTTCCTTAGATCTATCTAAAACCTGCTATTTGTTATGCATCAAATAATTGGGCGATTATGTCTTCATCAACAACTCTTTCTGCTTCCTATACTTCCCGTCTTTTCACCCTGTTCGAAATAGTAATTCTCGCATCTTTTTTGAATCATTTCTACTCTAATCAACATTTCCATTCTTTAAGTGTGCTGCCTTCCTTCCAGATTTTGATTCTTTTTAAATTCCTGTTTTCAAATTCATGTTTGCGATGTGCACTTTGATAACTGTCCTTTATCAGATGAGAACTGAAATTTTTTCGATTTTTCCGTTTCTTATATTCGGAAATGATCAGCGTTCAACAGTGATAAGATATGCAAAATTCGTCTTGCACACAATCTTCCTCTTTCTTATTGTTTTTAGACACCACATTTTCATTGCATATTTTGATCTCAGCAAGAAATGACTTTTATCTGTATCAGGAATTTCTCGTACATTGCCGGACTGAGAAGGTGGAGTGAGCTGTATCTTTGTTCCAGATCAGTGGCAAATGAGTGCGTTCAAGTGTATAAGTATGCACGCATATCGGAGGTGAAATAAGATTGAAATGTATTCATTTTCGAAATTGCTCAAATCATCGGCTCCTCGAACACGTTCTCATCTTTTTTAATTCACTGTTGTCAAACTTGACAGTAAATTTTGTTGCTTTGATGAAGAATAGTAGTATTTTTGGTTCAAATTAAAGTTTAAAGCCTATACTTGTGCTGGCTAAAATCTCTTCCTTTATAGCGCAAGTGAACGGTTATTGCTGGATAATAGCAGTTTAGGTAATATTATTACTAAAAATGTGTTAATAGAGATAAATTGATAACGTAATGTTAATAATAATCGTATATTTAATGATGGCGTGCGCTAGTGTTCGTCATAATTCTTGATAATAATGATGTACATAATTTCGTAATAAGGCACTGATAGCAACTGATGAGAACCTTTATGAGGTTGAATAATCGTAAAAGTTGAATGACAACGGCTTTATTTGTATTTTTTCTTCTCCTGTACATAGAGAAATGAAATGATTTGAGGAAGAGATACTTTTCATAGTTGAGCGTTAGCTTCAGGCAGTTTATTTTGCTCTCCTTTTTAATGAGATCAGTGAAGTTCGCACGCATTCATGCTAATCTTTCCTTGAGTTTCATTAGAACGCGCCACGTATTAACAACATGAGTATTATGTAGAGTAAAGAAGTAGCTGATAAGGAAGTGAAGAGCATATCATACTTGATACTTGAATGTTAGAGGAGATGACTGAGTATATGCTGTTGTATGATAGTGTCAGTGCTGTATACATATGTTGTATAGATAAATATATGGTCATGGTGATTTGCGAACCCCTTCTAAAATGATTTCCCCTATTTATGGGTCAACAGATTTCTGCGTACAATTAGGGAGGGGAGAGGAAGGGGAGGGGTGAGAGCAACAACAGGAGTTTTGAAATGAGAAGAGGTGGGGGAGGGGAGATTGGGCTCTTTGATTTGATCAAGAGTCACATATATCTATCTGCTGCAGGAGATAAGAATCAACAGTGAACCGTTTCTAAAATTTGCAGCAACGATGTTACCAAGGCTGCTCCTGCTCCTCTTGCACCAATGACTGTTTGTAATAAGAATAATCGGTTCGTTTCATTTTCCACCTTCCTTTTTTGTATCAGCAACCAGTTCCAGTTTTAGTCCTAGTTGATGGATACCACTCCACTATCACTACCACTACCACTACTAACACAACAACTACTACTATTACTACTACAATTACAATTAAAACTACAACAACTACAACTACTGCAACAACTACTTTGTTGGAACGCAATGATCCATGGATGATGGTGTTTCGAGAGCGTCCCCGCCTGCTGATGACCACTCACCTTTGTAACAAATTTTTATTTGCAAATTAGGCCCCTCCTTTCAGGATTTTTCCAAGTCACTTATATGCTTCTCTTCGTTAGTTGTTAACGAAACATTTTCGAGCTGTCCTTCAATAGCAAGAAGTTATGAACTTCTATTCTCTTTATCCTTACCATTTTTCCACCTATTCGCCAATTTTTTCGTTTAAACGATGTACTGTTGAAAAGGATCGCTTTCTGTCTTGTTGATTAGATTGGAAATGGTTGAAGTTGAAAGTTGACGAAAAAATTCAACAGATCGTAGAAAGACTGATGCATAATGACCTTGTATCTTTTGTTCCAAATAGTGTAGCTGGAAACCAAAATTGGGTTTCTGGGTGCCTGGGAGGGGGCGAGTTTTTAGGAGTTGTCGGGAGGAGGCCATAGGGATGGATGGGTGATGCGGCGGGAGAAATGCGAGAGTTGAGAGGAGTAAAGGAGGGGATGAAAACGGAAGTTGAGTTGAGAGTTATTGTAACTTAGGTACGGCATAAATCATAAAGTGAGCTTAATTCAATCAACTCATCATCACTCTTACATAATCTTCCATTTTTCTCAAATTTTCGCATCATTTGGGAACTTCCTAAACTAGACATACCATAACAAACTTATCTAATCTTTCGAAAATAACACCAGATGCAATTGAGACATTATGCTTAACCAATAAATCTTACTAAAAGGCGGGTAAGAAGCGGTACAGCTTACAGTAATTTAAAATAAAAAGGATAGAATGTCGTGCGTACTTCCAGACACTTTCATTGGTCAAATCTTTTCATACCATTAGAAACGTACAGCTCCAATTGGTTCTCATTTGCTCTTTAGCTGACTTCGCTATTCCTTTATATGGTTATTTTATTATTTAATAATCGAGATTTTTTACGTATGATTTAAATTTTCCTTTCTGTGTTTAAGCATATACGCTAATTCCGCTTTTTACTATTTCCAAATAAAAGTCACATCGTTCATTAGTATCAGGTCAATATAAAGTGTGAAGTGAACTGAAAAGTGGTAATTTGGAAATATTTGGAAGTGGAAATGTAAAAGTTGACCATTCTTTAAGAGATTGTTATCTGACGGAACCATCGGAATCATCATCATCATCATCATCATTATTATTATACACATTACATTTGGCTCCCGTCTTGAAGTCCTATTCGCCGGATGAGGGAGGAAAAAGATGATGCACTGTTCAACGCCTCTCCAGTCAATTTTTCATATTGATATCAGTCTTTTTCATTCTTCTTGCGACATTCAATTTCTACCTTCTTTTAGTGTCATTCTTTGTGCTCTTCCTTTACTGATCATATCTCCTAGTTAACGTGTTTTCTCCATACTTTTCAAAATGAAAGAAGGAAGAAGACCGATCATCTGTCATTTCACACCTCCTCACATTCCTATTTTATTATGTCGTGGTTTTTAGTCTCCATAAAAATTTTCAATTTCATTTAAACTTTCGTCGTTGAAATTATGAGGTCATTCAGTTTAGAAAGCGGCATCAATTTTCTGTTGAATATGGCATGCACAGAGCTAATGATCTCATTCGTTAAACTGTTTCATTTTAATCCGATAGACAGTTAAAGCTAAGTGAGATATCTCGATATGTACTGATTAAAATAACAAGAATATATAAGTTGTAATCTTTGTCTTTGTAAAATTGAATTTTAAAGTAAATCATCAATTTCGCAAGCATTCAGTGAATTATAAGTGGAAATAGACTAAAAATAGACGATAAAAAGGAGATATCGATGAAACATATATGTATGAAGAGACAATCGGAAAGCGAAATTACATATGTGAATGTTATATTTTGAGGATGATTCTTTTATTACTTTTCTCCTTGATGACATCTATCTAATCATTTGAAATCTATGTTATAGTCAAACGGAAGTATGAATTCATCGGGTGAAGTGCCGTTTTGGCGAGATCAGGAAGAAATTGTCATCACCGGCATTTCTGGACGTTTTCCACGCTGCGAAAATGTTCAAGAATTCGGTGACTTATTACTGGCTGGTGAAGATCTTGTCACCGAAGATAGTTTGCGCTGGCCACCTGGTATTTTAGTTATTATAACCCTTATTTCTTCTTATTTAGAATGTTTTTCGAATATGGATAGATGTAAATGTTTAAAATTAGTTAATTTCTGTATTACCGAAGTAATATGGCACTGCAAAGCTGTTTTCTTTTCAGGGGTCTTCGATTTGCCGAAGCGACATGGAAAATTGAAAGATTTAAAAAAATTTGACGCACAATATTTTGGCATAACTCCGAAACAGGTGCGTGGTTTAGCATGCCTGACCGAAAAAGAATTAATTCAATTCACAGTATAACAAGAATAGAATAATGTTTATTTTAGAATTTCTGTTTTACTTCATTGTTTCTGGCTTATTTTTCTGCTTAAATTACCGAGTTTATGATTTTTTAGAAAATGTTAGATTTCAACTGGTTTAGGCTAATTATTTGGATCCTCAAGTACGAAAATTGTTGGAAGTAACTCTGGAGGCGATCATTGATGCTGGTAAGTTGAAAAGATACATATAGCTTCCTTCTCTGATAGCAGTATATTGAGAGTGAATAACTTAGAAAAATGTTTTTTTATTTCCATTTGAAGTTTTTTTTCTTGAGTCAAATATAATTTTTTCGTCACTTTAATTTTGAAATTTATTAAATGAAGAAGGAAAATTAAAAAAGCAACAGGTTAGGAAACCGGATAATTTAAAAATCAAAATGAATTTTGAATAATTATCAAATATTAAAGTGTGATATGGAATTGAAAGAAAAAGCAGCAAAGAATGTGTGCTCACATATAGCATATGTGGTTACACCAGGGTGTGAGGAGAGACATTCAATCTTGAACAAAAAATAGATCAGTTTATAGTCTTCTTTTCTATACATTCTTCTCACTTATATGTCTTTTAGGGAAATATTCAATCATTTTTTACGGTACCACCTAAAAAATGAAGTTATTTCAGTTTTTATCATTTTCATTCGTAGCATTCTTTGCAGCATAATAGTTTTATTCCACTTTTATAACGAACAAAAAAATTCCAAAACGTGTGCAAAAGTTGCTTGGTACCTTTCCAACCTTCTGCCGAGCGACAATAACTAGAAATTGATAAGTTAGATAGATGCCTTCAATCGATGATCTTTAATGTCGAAATCTCAGCCTTTCTCTCACCATCAATCCTGTAGTACATTTAAGAGAAGGTAAGAATACGTCATCGTGACGCATTCCTGTCTTTTCCTTTTCACACGGCGTTCGACCTTTGACCATAGATCATCTTGAATCGTCACAAGTAGATTGAAATATTGAAGAGCAAAGAGGAACAATCACGCTGCAGTATTGCACTGAGTCATCTTTAAATGTTGGATTAATTAGTTGGCTATAAATGAGAAATGTTTCAAACACTGTAAAAAGAATGAGTACGATGAAAATGATAATTGGATATAAATTGTTAAAACTTTATTTTCCTTGCAAATTATTCAGATCTGTCCAATGAAGATGAGATATTTCATAAAAAGTTTTAGTTCTATTTAGTAAAAAAAACTTAGATGATTCAGCTGCTCGAAATGAAAGATAAAAATTGACTAACTGACCTGATTTTCAGACATCCTTACAGGCCGATACTACTACTTCTTACTAGTGTGCATATAACTGCATTTTGCATAAGCCATGTTTGCGATAGCTTTTCCTCAATTTGCTTTTATAAATGCGAAGAGTTATGGATATACGCAATACTCTACAAGTATTGAAATCAATCATGATATATCCAATCATCGAGGAAGTTTAGGCGTGATTATTCATCATTTTATTATCATCATCAGAAAACACGTCTATAAAAAGGGTAAGAGGGGTAGAGGGACTTGTATTATTCACGAATTATTGAATTATTGTGAATCATGAATCATAAATTATTATTAGTTAGTTTTTTAGAAGTGAGATAAAACTTTGGTATAGAGACCATCTTTGACACTTTTTTCTTCCTTAGAAACAAAAGTGGTCACATTGTTACGCAACACATTATGATCAACCTGTTAGCATATAATTTGGATGAGAAATATCTGCGAAAATGGTTCTTTTAAATATACTATAGATTAATTTATTTCTGTTTAAAATAATTATGATATTGAATATTAATTTACACGAATTATTAACTGATTACAAAAGTTACACTATTGCCTTGAATATTAGTCCAAAAAATAAAGCAGTTCAGCAGTATTCTTTAACTTCATATTAATTCTGCTTTTAAGAATATCTAAACTTAGATTTTGATTCTCTTGTGCATCATAGGCTTCCTGATTTTGATACACATATATGTATATAAAAGGTAAGGTTATGAAATGCTAACAGTTTCGAATCCTAAAAATGTCCTGAAAATGCAAAATTTTGAAGACGACGTCTAGAAGCATTAGAGAACATCTTCCTTCCTAATAAATCGCTTTCTTCGATTTCTGGCATTGAAAGAAGAAGGAAGATCGCTTATTTATATCAATAAATTTGCATGTTTTTTAATGCATACTTATCAAAACTTTTCTACACTAAAAGTTACTGTTGAATATTAAGGAGGGCGTCACTGCATTCTCATCATAAGAAATCCATCTCATCCAGTTCTGGATGGTATTTGGGATGAAGAATAGCTCGAATTAGGCTTTCTAAATTTTAAATTTTCTAATAAAAAATTTCTAAAATAAAAATCTAATGTACATCAAAATATAGCAAATATGACAGTTTCCAAATCCTTTTATCCGTAATGTATTTATGATAGCGTAATTCTATACTTATCATCGGATTTGCATTGTTAAATTATGCAGGAACGTGTGAAGGTGCAAAGGTGAAACAGTTAGGGAAAATGTGCAAAAGGACTGCAAAAAAGTGGAATGAAAGCGTTCCTGATCAGATAGGTATCTTATTAGTGCATTGCTTAGCAATTTATTGCATTTCAGGTTTAAATCCGACTGAACTCCGTGGTTCAAGAACAGGTGTTTTTGTTGGTTGTTCAGCTTCCGAAACTGGTGGGGTGTTAACTCAAGATCCAGAAACTGTTACTGGATATACACTGACGGGATGCGTACGCTCCATGTTCAGCAATCGTCTCAGTTTTACATTCGATTTAAGAGGTTAATTTTTGAGAAAGAGTTATCAGCATGGCTTAGGCGAAGGAATTTCTTATTTCTAAATTCGCTGCTTTCACAAATAGGTAGGAATTATTCAAATTTTTTAATGACTTGATTTGGTAACTCGATTTGGTGGATAGAAATAAGTTATAAAGCTTTATGTAGGACCGTCTTTCTCTGTGGATACTGCTTGTTCATCATCTTTATGCGCGCTCCAACTAGCTGTTGACGCGATACGACAGGAACAGTGTGATGCGGCAATTGTAGCTGGAGCTCATCTAACTTTAACACCTACCGCAGCTTTACAGTTCCTTCGGCTTGGCATGCTTTCCGATAAAGGGAGCTGCCGTTCGTTCGATGCTTCGGGTATTCATTTATTTTTCCAATATACCGTATGAAGTACAAAATCCTGAAGCATTAAAAAAAATTAAGTATCAGGATTAGGTAGATAGCTTAGATACTTGATTTTTTTTAGTAATATAATCCGATTAGTTCTCAATTGATTCCAGCAAATTTCAGCTGACAGTAAACAGTAAAACCACTGACCAGTTAACGATATGTTTGCATTTTGTATAATTATTACAGTTGTATTTCTAGGATATATGTTTAGGTGACGGATATTGCCGTACGGAAGCTATTGCTGCAATACTGCTTCAAAGACAGTCGGCAGCTAGACGAATTTATGCTACTGTAGTTCATGCAAAAAGTAATACTGATGGTTACAAAGAGCAGGTATACTTGAGATTGTGAAGCTATGTGTAATCTTTTTTTGTTTTTTGCTATTTTTCTGAACTTGAGTTAGGAAAGACAGTCAAATTATCTAAATGAAGACTTGCAAATTTTAGGGCATTACCTTTCCATCAGGTGAACGCCAGGCAGCATTATTAGAAGAAGTATATCGTGAGGCTGGAGTTGATCCTAATACAGTGACTTACGTGGAAAGTCATGGAACGGGTACGAAAGTTGGTGACCCCCAAGAAGCAAACGCTATATGCCAAGTTTTTTGCCAGAACCGGTAAGCTATGGATTATTTGTGAAACAGTTTCTAGTTTGCAACTTGAGAAAATTTTCAGGAATTCTGCACTTCTTATCGGTTCAGTTAAATCAAACATGGGTCATGCAGAGCCGGCATCTGGTCTATGTTCAATTGCAAAAGTTCTAATAACAATGGAGCGCGGCTTCATACCACCAAACTTGCATTATAATGAGCCTAATCCATATATTCCTGGTCTCGTTGATGGCCGTTTACAGGTATCAATTTTTTAGCATTTTATATTATTGCTTTTATTTTTTTTTTCGATTTTTCTTTACAACAGTTAATTTAGGTTGTTACTGAAAAGACGCCATTTCAACGCGGTTTAGTTGGTATCAATTCATTTGGCTTTGGTGGCAGTAACACTCACATTATACTACGCCCAGCAAATCATTCAGAACGTAAACCGGCACCAACAACATTTATGAAAATCATTCCATATTCTGGAAGAACAGCAGAAGCAGTAAATAATATTTTCGATTGCGTGTTAGCACATCCAGAAAATACCTACCTACAACAGCTATTGGCAAATCAAGCTAATTTGCCAGCTAAGGATACACCATATCGTGGTTATATGATTATTAATCGTGATAAAATCCCTCATCCACCAGATGCAAAAAAAGATCCAGAACTCCCACCTCTTCGAGATGTGCAAAAAATAATGATCACTGAACCAAAACAGATTTATTTCATTTATCCAGGTAAGTCAATTTTGAACAGAATAATTAGCCGAGCTAAATTATGCTTATGGGCCATTTAATATGATTTGAATTTTTAATTTCATTTTCAATTTTTGTTCAGGTATGGGTAGTCAATGGGCTGGCATGGTCAGACAGCTTATGTCGATACCTGCCTTTGATGAATCCCTGCGAAGTTCTAGTGACGCTGTCGTTGATTTTGGCGTCAATGTTTACGAAATGTTGCAGTGTGATGACCCAAGCTTTTATAAAAATAATACATTGAATTGCATGCTTGCAATTACTGCCATACAGGTGAACAATGATTCATATACTAGCTTGGTATAATCTGTTCCTGAAAATGACAGTAATTAAATTCTGAATTTTTATTCAATCTAGCTGAAATTTGAATTCAGTGGTTTTCAAAATTTTTTGAACTTGTGCCAATTTTATATGACAATTATAATTCTGTATATGTCGCTTCTCGATTCTTTGTACCAAATATGAGGTAGTTCTGAATATTGATTCTATTTTAAATCAAAAACAACAAATGTTTTTTCAGATTGCCTTAACAGATGTACTCTTCCTTTTGGGTGTTACACCGGATGGAATAATTGGACATTCAACAGGTGAAATGTGTTGTGGATATGCTGATGGTGGACTTACGCGTGAACAGACGATGCATTTGGCTTATCATCGTGGTCGCACCATTATGGATGCAAATATCAAGGGTGGTATGGCTGCTGTAGGCTTGTCATGGTGAGATTTAGGTTTTGAAATATACAGATACACTTGACGGATTTAAACACTTATGAAGAGGGGACTGTTTTGCAGTTCGCTTACTTTTTTTTGCTTCAATACTTCATTTTATATATTAACAGAAGAATAATTTATTGACTCATAGTAATTTATTTTGAAGTAAAAATCGAAAATTTTGATAGCTTATCCGCGGATCTGCCATCCATAAACAAAAGATTTGAAAATTATATATATATATATTAACTGCTATGCTTACTGTTTTTATTTTTATGCAAATTTCCTTCAAGAAATCATACTGAAGAGGTAATTTGTGAATATTTTGTGGAATGGAAGAGTATTTTTGATTACTTATTGTAATACAAAGTAATTTGATTCAGGGAAGAAGCCAGAAAACGATGTCCAGAAGGTGTGATTCCAGCCTGTCATAATGCTGTCGATTCAGTAACAATTTCTGGTGATGCTGAAAAAATTGAAGAATTTGTTGAAGAACTAAAAAAAGAAGATATATTTGCCAAATTTATTGATTCATCAGGAATCCCGTTTCATTCACCAGCTATGCTTAAGGTATTTAATTCGTCCGAAAACTAATATTTCTCCTGCAATCATTTAATGATATATTTGTAAATGTACAGAGGTGATTAGGACTTCAATGCTCGAATATCTCTGCAACAAGCTTTTATATTACGGATATAGTCACTTTTATTGTACTTACTATTAATTGATTGCGTAATATTAAAGAAGACATACTACCATTAGTTTTAACATAATTTAGCAAAACTGAGATAGCATTTCCAAGGATAGCTTCATCGATTTGCTGTTATGTAGTAGTACATTATTTCAAAGGAATTTGACTAATTTCAGGTCAAAGACAAAATGCTTAAAGCAATGCGTACAAGCGTACCGGATCCAAAACCACGATCCTCTCGGTGGATTTCAACTTCAATTGCAGAAAGTAATTGGGAAAATGAATTGGCGCAAATGTGTTCAGCTGATTATCATACCAACAATGCTGTAAGCCCAGTGCTTTTCTATGAAGCACTTCAAAAAATACCGGCGAATGCGGTAACGATTGAAATCGCACCACATTGCTTGATGCATGCAATACTGCGTCGCTCGTTGCAGAAAACCTGTACTAATGTGGGTTTAATAAACATGAAAGAAAAAGATCGTGAACTGGAATCATTTTTGCAGGTGAAAATTGTTTAACTTGTTTTATCATGGAATAAGATGCTGCATTTAGTGCTTTGAAAATGAAAATCTCGAGAGCTATCATGCTATGATAAACTGTTATCAAACAGCTAACAGGAAACAACTTTGATTGAAAATAAGTTCAGATATTGTCGTAATAGTTGTATAGCTTCATTTGACTTTAGGCTTTGGGAAAGATTTACCAGACAGGAGTAACCATTCATATCGAAGCTTTGTATCCAGCTATACAATATCCCGTACCGATTGGTACACCCATGATATCTGCCATGTGGCGCTGGGATCATAGTCAAGATTGGCCGGTTATTGACGGCAAATCGCTTTCAGCTGCAGGTGGCAAACAATTGCCGACATCATATTGTTACACGGTTGATCCTTTTGCACCTGACTCCAAGGTATATTATATTATATTTAATTTTTCAACAATAATTATAGTTCCAAATAAATATGACTTCGAGTAAAGTAAAAAAGAAGCTGTAAGGAATAAACGATAGGAGTCGATTAAAAGGCAATGATCAAGTAGCAACAGTAGTAATATTATAATTATTATGAATGATAATAATAGGTACCGAGTAAGATAAGGAAGGAAAATGGGAGTTCTATTTTCCTCTTCCTTTTCTCTCCAGTGTGACAGAAATCTTAGAGAAGTCATGACTAATGCTGAAGTCCGAAACAATCGATGAATGGGGAAAACAGGACAAGAAAACACATTTTAACAATCCAATAGAAAGGCTAAGTAGACTAATAGTGTCAGCATATGAGATTAAGAAAATGACCACTCTTGTCGTTTGTTGGTTATTGTTTGTTAGAGCTGTACTTGGTTAGTTTAGGAAACATTTTTGCTTGATCACATCATCGATGGCCGTGTATTGTATCCATTCACTGGACATATGGTATTGGCATGGAAGACCATAGCAAAATTGAATGGTGTAGACTTCCTGAAAACGCCTGTCATTCTGGAAGAAATCCGAGTGTACAGTGCAACAATCTTGACCAAACCAAGTCAGGGATTTAATTCTTGTGTGCTGCATATATGTGGTTTCTAGATAAGTTATTGGAATCTGATTCTGTGGAAGTTTATGCTTAGAATGATGAGATAAGATACTAGCAACAGTGTTGAAAAACTTCTGATGGCGGTCTATACTTTTTTAAATGACTTTATTTTCAGTTCGCTTGGATGTCATTGTAACACCAGGAAATGGATACTTCGAAATTTTGGATGGTGACCAACTAGCGGCATCCGGTTATATCCATATCGTGGATGAAGATGTACCATTTTACTACAAAAATGTTGATGAAATTCAAACATCCGAAATTGCAGAACGGATCGAATTAGATACGGAAGATGCCTATAAGGAATTTCTACTTCGTGGATATGAGTACGGTCAAGCATTTCGGTTTGTACTTTTCTTCATTTTGTCTCAGAACTAAAGGGAGAACGAGATCACACCTGGATATACTTTCATGATTACTGATTGTTATCTAGTAATAATGCAGTGAATAATGTGGTTTTGCACTGGTTTCACTAGGGACTTTATTCTTAGATGAAACATTTTACCATTAGATATGATGATACGCTCAAATGGGTTATTCTGCATCAGGCGCAGTAGAAGTGGCTATAGTGTACGTGTATTAATTATAGATTTCAGAAAGCTATTGTGCAGATACTTTAGATATTAAAATTTTTCTTCTTAGTGGAATATATCGAGCATGCAACAGTGGAGAACGTGGGATGCTTTACTGGACCGGCAATTGGGTAACTTTTCTGGATTCACTTTTACAAACAGCTTTGCTGGCTGAACGAGCAGATAGTCTTCGTTTACCTACCCGAGTGCGCTACTTGCGAATTGATCCAGTTAAGCATATGGAACATATACAAGAAAGAGGTAATTTTACCGTTAAAAATCGGCTTTAAAATTAGCAGCTGAAAAGTAAGCAAAATTTTTCCTGCAACTCATTTTCTTCTTTCGAATAATAAAATCTTTAACAGAAAAAACTTTTAGAGCAATGCTTTATAGTTCTTTTCCAATCCTTTTTATCTCAAATTTTAATTTTTAGATGGTATCCAAGTAATTGAATTGTATAATGATGTAGCGACCAATGGCTGCATTGCCGGTGGTGTTGAATGTTGTGATCTGACAGCACATACGGTCGCTCGCCGATTACAGTCTGCTGGACAGCTTTATTATGAGAAAATTTATTTTACCAAACACTTTGATATGAAGTAAGTCCTCGTGATTGAAAAATACAATAATAAAAGCACAATAGGGAAAAAAGATGTACAAAAAGGATTCGTTATGCGGAAAGGAATCATCTAATCATTTTGAATGGCGTATTTCTGATTATTGCATGAATGCACTCCTGAAATATTGATACATTCATGATCCTTAAAATCAATTGACAAAGCTATCAATTATGTTTAATTCAGCCCGCGCGTGAGATTTTCATGTTTTTTAATTGTGTAGAATTAAGCAATCGGTATCAATGTTGGTAATGTTGATGGTTTTTATTTTCAGAGCCTTTGATGAATTTCCGCAGATTCGTGAAGAGCTAAATGCTTATCGAGATTTTCTTCGATCAATGCTGGCCAATGGTTTGGCAAAATGGGAAGTTAATGGCTGTCTGAAGGAGTTAACAAATGGTGCTCTTCTATCGGATGCTGTTCGTAAATTTACAAAGTTCATGAATCCAGTTAGTGAAGCGGAACATAAACGATGGCTCGATGATTCACAGTTTGTTTTTCTTCTTATTCTTTGATAAAATTTAAGTGCGGAACAACATAAAAGCAATATCATTGATTCGTGTTTTGTTCCAATTCAGGTCACCAGTTGCGGCAGTTTTTGATGAAATTTTCTCTATCGAAATTGGTGACAATCCCAACGATCTCAAAAATAAGGTGGCAGAAAAGATGCAAAGTATGTTGAAAATTTTCAACGTAGATCGCCTATGGAGTGCTGCTATTGTCCATGACAGGATTTTGAAAACAATCCAGGTACGTCATTCACTGGTTATAATAGTTGCAAATTTTTCTGATTACAAAACTTGAACCTTCAAAAATTATGACTTACGTAGCAGATCTACAAGTACGTAAGAAATAATTGTTTTAATATGAAAGTCTTATTTATGAATAAAAGAATACAAGATGAATATTATTCATGAATCATCTTTTTAGGATACATGCATTGAGAATTCAATTGGACATAATTGCAAAGCTTGCGCACTCGAATTCAATTCAACCGAACAGCTTAAATTTTGTGTTGACGCAGTAAACTCACATCCACTTTTGGAAGTGGAATGGTTGTGTGTCGGACCCAAAGTAGATGATATGGATGAAAGCACTCTGGTACAACTTGGTGTTAAAAAAATAACAGCTGTTTTAGATGACAAACAGTTCGTACCAGTTGCTGAAATCAAAAACTGCGACATGATAATTTTGGATAAAATACTATCACGGTAAGTCAACTTTATGATTCTTTTTTTTTCTTTTTCAAGAAAATATCTGCTCCAAATTTTGCTGTTTTTATTTCTTTTTTCTTGAAAAAGGAATTTTTTTTGTGAAATGAACTCGAAAATGATATGTATATCTCTGGATTGCAAATTTATAATTACTGAGTGACCTTTGTTCAGAAGAAGAACAGAGCGAGAACTAACCTTGTAGAACAGTGATTCAGGAGTACTGGCTATATACATATCACTTTGAAAAAGATTTGAGACCCAAGGGGCATGAGCTAAGTTATCAGAAGGTACCAAAAAGTATTATTTGTTTTGAGTAATAATGTTTGAATCATTTTTTATGTATTAGTTATACCAAAATCCTATAGAGTTGATTGAGAACAATTTATTATGGAAGATAAAAATATGGTATTTTAGGAAGAAAGATGTGGTGCGGTATTTGTCAAGGTGTAAAGAAATGTTGCGTGATGATGGTTTCATCATTTTAGTCGAAACGACATCTGACTATGAAATCGCCCTAGCAATCCAAGGTCTCAGTGAAGAAATGATAAATATCAGTGATTCTGGACGGATCTACGGCACTTATTTTACACATGATCAGTTACTGAAGTTATTTGAAGAGTGCGAGTTTCGTCTCTGTAATTATCAGGTATCTTCTTATATTTTTTAAAAAATAAAGGATTTTTGATTAATTAAAAAATTTGTTATAAAAAGTTTTATAAATCTGGTCTTTACAGAGTGATCCTTCAATGATGACCACAATGTATGCCATCCGAAAAATTCCATCACAAGCCAGAGAGCCAATAGTAATTGACGTGGATGATATTGAAGAATTTACTTGGATCGAACCATTGCAAAAAGCAATTGAAGAGCGTTTGAACGAACCGGATTACAAGACTATTTGGCTTACCAGTACAACAGTACGCAACAATGGTTTACTTGGACTTGCCCTTTGTTTCAAGCAAGTTTTTAATATTTTACTGTATGATCTCATGTTGCTGCACGTTGAATAAATCTTAATTTAATAATCATTTACTTAATGTATTGTGTTTCCGTTTGTGCTGTAGAAGTCATACGAGACTAGAAAAATTGTTGTTTCAGTGAAGAAAATTTAAAATCAAATCGTTTCCGAACCTTAATTGATATGAGTGTCAAGAAGGAAAATCGCACTGGCCCAGCCAAAATTGGAATGGAGAGCGAATCCGTAAAACAATTAGTAAAGCTTGATCTCCACGCTAATAACTATCGCGACGGTGTGTGGGGTTCCATGCGTCATCTTGTTGTTAAAGAAGGTAAGTCTGAATTTGTTCTGGTGGATTATATATATATAAGCGAGAAAAGTTAAATTAAGGTAACAGCATTACTAAATCATTTTCGGATTCAATTTATTACAGTAGCACTTATACTTAAAATTTCAAATGCAAAGAATTGAGTTGAAAATTAATTGAAAAAAAAAAACAGATTTAGAGTTTCTCTATCTAAAAGTCTATCTCTAAAAATTGAAAAATGATTGAACCATCGGTCAGTAACGAATAAATGATTGCTTCATCTTTCAGACGAAATGCACTTATACAAAGATGTAGATCATGCTTTCATAAATACTTTGGTTCGTGGCGATGTTAGTTCATTGACATGGTTCGAATCACCGAATCAATTCTTTGAAGATACCTGTCAAAAAAACTCTTTGCTAGAGCTGTGCCATGTCTATTATTCAGCAATTAATTTCCGCGATGTCATGCTTGCGTATGGACGACTTCCACCGGACGCTATTCCAGGACAGGTGCACAACTTTATCCATTCTTTGGACAATACAATATCCTGCAACCTGAAGAGTGGTTCAAGAACTGCTCTTCTTGTTCTTATTATCTCCCACGGATAACAGAATGAAAAATTGGCATCATAGATTCCTAAGCTTTACAATAATTCAAAAATCTGTGATGGACTATCCTGATGACAATATTATAAATGCCATCAAATCTCTTTTCTTTTCATTTCTCCTTATCTCTTCTCTTGTTTTTCAGTTTCTTTCTTTTCGTTTGTTTTTAAAATAATGTCATCATGATAACCAAAGATAAATTCTGGATCAGGAACTAAGTTAGGCACCAAGATCATTTCGAAACTTGGTGATTACTCACAAACTTATTATTTAAATAATTTAGTTCGCTGATCGCGAATGCTTATTGGGTATGGAGTTTTCGGGACGGCTGAAAGATGGTACTCGTTTGATGGGTATACTTCCAGCGCAAGCTTTAGCGACCTCTGTAATTGTTAATCGTGAGTACGCATGGACTGTTCCGGATAACTGGTCACTCGCAGACGCTGCGACTGTACCAGTCGTATATACCACTGCGTACTATGCGCTTGTGATGCGTGGTCGTATCAGACGAGGTGATAAGGTTAGTTATAAAAAGAAAAGAGGCACTTTATTGACTTTTGCCTAACATTATTATGTACTTTTGAGAATAAAAGGATTGTACTGTTAGGAACAAGACTGTTATCCTTTTTACTAATTTGAGTAGTGTGATTGGGAATCGAACTGTCCGATGTCTTCGTAACAGACAACAGTATTTTGTCGAATAAAAATTAATGAAGGATGAGAAGATATTGATAGTGGTCTCACATTTAGATCTTAATTCATGGAGGTTCTGGTGGCGTTGGTCAAGCTGCAATCGCCGTTGCTTTATCACGTGGATGTGAAGTTTACACAACAGTTGGAAATGCAGAAAAGAAAGCATTTTTGCAAAAACGGTAAAGTACTAGTTGATTCCAGTTGATTCAGTTACTGATAACGATCGGCCTCCATGTTTTTATCTTTGCAGTTGATAGTTTGAAATTGAATTTTGAATAAGATGGACTTCATCCCATTTTTTGTTTACAGTTTCCCACAGCTAAAGGACAGACATTTTGCGAATTCACGAAACTCCGATTTTGAGCTTCATATTAGGCATCAAACAAGGGGATGCGGAGTTGATGTTGTGCTGAATTCATTGGCTCAACATATGCTACAGGTCTGGTTGAATCTGATATTCAGTTTTCGTCAGGAAGAATGTATTCATCATCCATAATATGTGTGTTCTGTGTTGAACCAGTCACAGTGATGATATCCGAGAATTATAACATTAGCAAGAGAAATATGATAATAGACGTGGTGTTCGATGATATGCTGATTAAACATTAAAGAATACGCAACTTCAGGCCTCTGTTAGATGTCTCGCTCAAAATGGACGATTCTTAGAAATAGGAAAAGTAGATTTATCGCAAAATTCGCCTCTTGGTATGGCAGTATTTCTCAAAAATATTACTTTTCATGGCATACTTCTGGATGCGGTGATGGATCCAAACGTTGGAAAAAAAGAAGACTGGCAGGTTTGTGCGTAGAAGATTGAAAGTTTTTTTCGAAGACAAATCATTGAAAGATCTTGAACTAATAGAATTTATTTGTTAAAGTTTGTTTTTCGATTTTCTGTATTTTAAAATTTGCAAAATGGTTTGATGTTGTATTTCAGGAAGTAGCACGCTTGGTTCAAGATGGCATCAAGAGCGGAATTGTGCAGCCTCTTTCGTATATTGCATTTTCGAGTGAGAAAGCTGAGGAAGCATTCCGCTTCATGTCATCTGGTAAACATATCGGAAAGGTATGAAATACTAATCGAAATGCTTATAATATTTGCAGTCACACCTTATCAGTTCTTGAGAATCACTCCAATTCTGATATCAGATTCGAAAGCTGGCTGGAACAAAATTAGAATTGAATAATCTCATAGATATAACACTAGATAATGAGAGAACGCTGTGCAATCAGAAAAAGAGCGGATTGTGTGGTTTAGTAATGGAAAAGTTTCAATATTGCTATAATCGGTTGCGTGCAGTATTTTGAAATTTGAATAAGTTTACAAATCGGCGATATTAGGAGCATTTTAGGATGTCAAATTTTTCTACTATAGAAGATTCAGAATGTAGTTATGACAGTAATTTGATTCGGCTGAAAAAATTTTAGGTTTTAATGGAAATTCGGCAAGAGGAACCGGAAAGAGTATGTGTACCGTCACCAATTAAAGTGCGAGCGATATGTCGAACATTATGCCATCCAAATCATGTTTATCTCATTACTGGTGGCCTTGGTGGATTTGGTTTAGAGCTTTCACAATGGCTTATTAATAGAGGTGCAAAAAAGTATGTCCGTGTCTGTGAAATAAGTTGTTCCTTTTTCTTAAAAGAGGTTTCCAATTGACGCTACGTTAAAAAAATGTTTTTATATTGAGCATATTTGGTATTGAAAGACATTATGCAGCGTCTGCCGAGAATTGAAATGATCCTTGTAAACTTTCACAAATAAGTAGTGACTTGGAAATCAATTAATATCTGACATTTTTAATGCAGATCTTTCGGAAAGAAGTTTGAAATATTTGTTGTGGCTATATGAAAGCAAATTAATATATTAAATGTGACATGAAAACTGCATGCTTGATGCTGCAGATTGGTGCTAACTTCTCGAATGGGAATCCGGACAGGCTATCAGGCTCGCTGTGTTCACTTCTGGCGTCGAACGGGTATTTCGGTTCTTGTTTCTACGCTCAATATTGCTCGTCTATCAGATGCCCACGAGTTGATGTCGCAATGTAAAGCATTAGGTCCAATTGGTGGCGTCTTCCATCTTGCTATGGTGCTACGCGATTGCTTATTTGAAAATCAAAATGTACAAAATTTCAAGGATGCTGCGGAAGCGAAATACTGGGGAACCCTGAATTTAGATGCTGCCACCAGAAATGCATGCGGTAAAGAACTTAGGTGGTAAGTTTAACCTTATCTTAATTGATGCAATTAATATTTTTAGTAGCACTCTGTACTCCTTCGTAACTACTAGTTATAACAAAGGGTACGTTGAGTTAATGTTAGTATTTTTAAATAATATATTTCAGTCTTTTTCAGTATTTGAAAATTCGGAAATTCTGATATATTGAAATTCTATCGAATTCAGGTTTGTTGCATTTTCATCAATTACTTCGGGACGTGGAAATGCTGGACAAACAAATTATGGTTGGTCTAACTGTACGATGGAAAGGATCATTGAACATCGTCGAGAAGACGGTTTCCCGGGTATCGCAATCCAGTGGGGAGCTATTGGTGACGTGGGAGTTATCCTGGAAAATATGGGTGATAATAATACTGTTGTCGGTGGTACTTTACCACAACGAATGCCTTCTTGCTTGGCTGCGTTGGATTTATTCTTATCCTGGAATCATCCTATTGTTGCCAGGTTTTCAGTTCACTCTTTTCTAATATACAACACTCATTACTTGTGACTTTTTGAGTTTAAATTAAAAGTGAAACTGTTCAGTTAACTTTAATTTCAGCTATATCAAGGCGGATGTTGGTACTAAAAAAGTGGGAAGTAGTGGGAATTTGTGGCAAACAATGGCCCATATCCTGGGTGTAAGTGATGCGACGCAGTTGAATCCAGATGCTTACTTAGGTGATTTGGGTCTCGATTCACTTATGGGCGTTGAAATTAAACAAGCTCTTGAACGAGATTATGATATCGTTTTGTCCATGAAAGATATTAGAACGGTTAGTTTCATTTAATACTATCGTAGTATAAGTTGGTTTTCACATAGTATTTTCGTCTCCTTCTTTTGATTCTTTACGAAATTCATTGCAGCTATTCTGAGAGCGATAAAGACATCAATCTGCGTATGTATTAAATCTATGACTTGTAATAATCTGTGAGTTATGAAAATATGCCATGAAAAATGTTTCTTAATGTTTCCCATTGTAAAATGCTGCGGCCTATCATATCCTTGCGATATTATTATATGACATTTTTAGCTGACGTTAAATAAGCTTCAACAATTGGTAGATTCCGGTGGAACATCTTCAACAGTGTTGCAAACAACTGAATTCGAACTGAAGAAAGAAAGCGAAAAAGAAGCTGAACAAAACACCGTTGAACAACTTGAAAGGCAAATGAATCAGTTATTCAAGTAAGTTTTTTGTTCCAAAAAGGATTGTTTCAAGTTCCACTAAAGTTATAATCATTTCTCTTAATTGTTGCTCACATACATCCAAGAGTTAAAATTTCTTTCTCATTTTGGAAATAATACCATGTTGAAATTTGTTGAGGATGAGGGTGGATGTCAACGATCTTGAACCGATGGATCTTATTGTAAAGTGTAACAAAGTTGAAAGTGGACCGCCAACTTTCTTTGTGCACTCAATAGAAGGAATCGCTACCCCGTTGAAAAAAGTTATGTTGAAGTGCAACTTCCCGGCATACTGCTTCCAGTCAACTAGAGAAGTACCACAAGATTCAATCGAGAAAGTTGCACAGAAATACATATTGGTAAATGTTTCGAAATATTAGTGTATTTGGTATGTGCTCATATCGCAGCGTAAAGTTTGCACTTGTATGTCTCTATATTTGTGTATTACATATATATATATGAAGCAGTTGTTTAAAATGATTACTAGCTAAAAATATGAAATTCTTTAGGAAATGAAAAAGATACAACCGGAAGGACCATATCGGATAATAGGTTATTCTTATGGTGCTTGCATTGCTTTTGAAATGGCAACGATGCTCCAAGAAAGTGATGGTGTGGACTCCGTTGAAAGACTTATACTACTTGATGGATCTCATCTTTATATGCAAACTTATCGAAATGTCTGTTTTTCCCTCCAATTTAGTTTTTAATTTTATTTTCAATTTTTCAAATTACTGTTCAAACGATTTCAAAGTAGATGAAAAGTCCCATGAATTAAAGGTTTATCGAATGGCATTTGGCGTGACCGGTGATACACTCGTTAATAATCCGCTGTTTGAATCTGAAATTATGTGCGCTATGACACTGCGCTTTGCAAATGTCGATTACAAAAAGTTCCGAGTTGAACTACTGCAACAGCCAGGATTTAAAGCGCGAGTTCAGGTCATACTTTTGCAATGCTTTTTTATCTTAGCTTTTTATCTTTTTTTTTTTAATCTATCTTAGCATCAATGATTCCTAACGTAGTTAAACATTATATGCCGAAAATTTGAACTTTCTGCTTGATTTAAAATTCACAGGATATTTTTTAGAAGGTTGTGGACACGGTAATGACGACAGGCCTCTTCAAATCAGCTGATACTATTGACTTCGCATGCTGTGCGATGCGTTCCAAGTTTGTTATGGCTGATAAGTGAGTTATTACAATACGCATATCCACCGTGACAAAATACAAAATAATAGGGCTTATCAAAGAATTTTGCATTTAAACAATTATTTTGAATTTAGCAACGAGTTCATATTTAGTTTTAAAAATACCGAAATCAGATCACTAGCTTGACTAATTTCTATTGAAAAGTCATTTAGGTACAAACCAGAACGAAAATTTAAAGGACTGATAACTCTTATAAGAGCAGAACAAGGAGCGGCAAGAGAGGAAGATGTTGGTTCTGACTACGGCATTTCACAGGTAATGATTGCTCATAGCTTTCTGAGAGTTCGTTTTAAAGTGGAAGAGCAAGGAACCGGTAGAAAGAACAGGAGAACTATTGCAGGTATCTGACGAGAATAAGGTATACATCGTAGAAGGTGATCACGACAGCTTTGTCCAAGGCAAAACTTCTGCAAAAACAGTGAACATAATCAATGATTTAATTGCGGAAGCAAATAACAAAGCTTAAAACGTATGATGTATTATTGGAAGGTATGCGTAGGACTAATTAAATCATAATTGCCATTATTGCGGTAATTATAATCATCATTGTAGTCGTATTATAATTGTATCCATATCAGCAGCAATAAATTTCATGACTACGATTACAACTACGGTTATGATATTAATTTTAATTGCTATTATGGTTATGATTATGAATACAGTTATGATTATAATAGTAAATGTAATCATAAATACGGATACAATCATGATTGTGAATTGTGATTGTAATCACAACTACAATCATGGTTCTGATTGTGGTCATGATTATAATTAGGGCTGATATTATAATTAGGAGTGCAGCGGCGATTTTAACGATGCCTGGGAATAATGATTGTTATCACAATTATAATTGTGATTTTAACCATGATTATAGTCAATATTACGAATGCGATTAGAACTGCGATTGTGATTACAATTTCGCAGATTTCTCTCGTCTCAATCTTTGCAACGAGTTATATTTCATTGAAGATGTGTAAATATTTATGTGTGCACTTTGATCAGTTATATATCATGATGCAAAATAGAACTGGATGTTTAGCTGGCTGATACGCCATGAAATATTGCTCCTTTCACAAAAATTGTTTCATTCATTAATTCCCTGCAAAATAGAAGAAATTGATCGCTTGACGTAGTTCATTTATGTTTGTTAGGGTGAACCTTTTCCCGAGAGACATCGTAACCGCCGCTAAAGCGGAGCTCAAGTTGTACTCCAAATGAGAAAGAATTCAATTTCTGCAATTTTACAAAAAGTAGTAATTTTGACTTCGAAATTTTAGTATAATGCTTGTGATAACCAATCAATTCGAGGTATTTTCGTGCCTTCTCTGTCACTTTTTTTGTAACATGTGTTTGTTTGAAGCGATTTCTGGTGCTTCCAAGTTCGCACCTACGACTCTTCAATGTGCTTCCAAGGTTGCACGATTCTCTGATATTCACATCTCACTTCAAGAAAGCCTATCAGTAGTTTTCCCCATTGAAATAATTCGGATGAAATTAGGAATTCTTTGACAAATTCTGATTTCTTTATACATTATTGTGCCTCGTCCAAACTTTCCTTTTTACTAATCTATCATTCTAGTAATTTTTATAATGTCGCCAAATATTATAAATAAATGATAAATTCTGCGTTGTAAATGCTTGAACCACTTTTCAGCATATTATTAGTTAATTATGTAGTTTCACGTGTGATAATGTTATTTGTCTTGAATGCGAAGTCCAAGAGCTTCAATTCTTAGATACTTCGGTAAAGTACTGCTATCTAAAAAAGTAGTACTATTTGCAAGTTCATGAAATTATTAATTAGACTTTCATCGATAATATAGTTATAATTCTTAGAATCTGATAGAATTTCTGATGAAAATAACAAATTTACCAGTTGTAAAGGAGTGAGTAAACTATAGAAAATTTAAGATGAAAGAGTGTTCCTCAATGCAGGGGTTTCATAGTTAGCTTAAATTGCAACTTTCTGAAATTTGCCATTTCAAAGAGTCTGCTTCAAATGTGTGTTTGTATGCTGAATTAATCTCGTTATTAATCCTAAAAAACAGTTACAAGCAACAAATGGATTTTCAGAATTCAAGTAATTTAATTTATGAGTTGGAATTTTTCTCAAAAATAAGAGAAAAAAAAGTGTCGTTCTTTCCGAATCACAATTGCTTGATTTCCAATCATAATTAACAGTACTGGGAATCTGGGAAATCTCAAACGCATCTGCATATCAACTGATAGGTTTTTTGCGAACAGATTTTACAGTGACTATTAAGCGGGAATTCCGATGAAATTGATTCTGATATATTGCTAGGCTCTATAAAATGCCGTTAGATGATATATTGCTATGCTCTTAAATGAAATGAGAACGATAAGGTTACATCTCTATTAAAAACACCCTTCATTCAGATGGTTGGAAGATTCCTTTATCAATAATAAGATAACACAGCAAAATTGTAAGTTAAAAGAGTTAACAGTGTCACACCAGAAAAATTATTATAATCTTTATTTACATTAATGAGTTCACATTTGTTAAATGCAAAAAACTACGCCGAAAAGATGTTACTTCGCACCCCGATGATACAATATAAACTTGGAAGTACATTTCCAAGGACTATGCAATGCATGCACAATAAAAAAGACGAGTTTAAAATTAATTGTCCAGCGAGTAAACTGTTGGTTTTCAGTTAAATTCATTTCACCTCGCATGAGATTCATTGCATGGATATTTTTGTTTGTAGTTTAAAGCTATATTCAACTTGAACGGAAACCTGAAAGTTTAACTCACCTGTACGACTCCTAATTCGAACTCGCATTGGACAATGAATCGTCAAAGACCGGCTGAAATTTCAATAAATTTAAAAATGTGAGGAATAGTGATGGATATAAAAATGAATCCACAACTATTGGTACCCACCGAAGGATCCCGGCTACTCCACTTCTCGCTTACTACTAGGGAAAGGAGCACGAAGAAGGCAATCAAAAGACAACCACCGGGTACAATGATAACCACCACTCGATAGAACCTTGTACATTCAACTGCAGTTCCACTCGTTCTGTAAAGTAACTACATTATTTTGAATTATTAGATGAGTTTTCAGAAACCGACTGTTGGGAAACTAACACGCAGGAAGATGGACCGAATAGCTGGACTATTTGCAAAGCTAATCCGTTTGAAATCTTGTCCAACGAACTAAAAATACCATAAACAAAAGCACCACTCCCCTGTAAGAAGTGAAAACAGTGATCTATTTACTGCATTCATTTCAATCAAAATAGTGATAGAACTAATGAAAGATATGAGCAAAATATAAATATAACACGTGACAAGATTAGCAAATGCAATAGCAAAAAAAAGTAAGTTAAAATGGCTTATTAATGCCGATTTAGTTCGCTAAGCTTAGGCTGACTCAAATAATCTATAGGAGCACCACCATCTTTTCCTGATTTTAAACTGCTTTAAATACTTCTTCCATCATGGCAAAAAAAGAAAAGATACGAAAAAGTGCAAAAAAGAGGACAGTCATAAATAACTGATTTCATTTCAAAATGCCGAGAAGTGAAAGAGTAGAAACAGTGAAAAACCCTTGAAAGAATGAATCAAAAATAGGAATACATGAATAATGACAACTGATAAGCTGTAAATTCATGTATTTTCTAGTAATAAATGGAAAAACTATCTGATCACTCACTAAAGTATGCTTCTCAGTTGCTGATTTGATTATCGTTCATTAAAAAAAACTGGTCTTTGGAACTACCAGTGCGCGACATGCCTTTTGCTCAAAAATTTAAGATGATGTCATGTCTTATACCTTTCAACTGCTCTCAATTATAATAAGGTTTCAGCTAGAACTAAAGGAAATTTGAAACGAAAATTAGAGAAATTAATGACTTACTGTATCCTGTCTAATAAGTTTTGCCACTGAAGAAAGCGAAGTTATTAACAAAGTCGCTTGTGTTATACCCAAAAGAACGGCACTTGTATGAACTGGAAAATATATATCAAATTGCATTACCAAGCAACTTGAAATGCCGCACAAACATCCAAGTAAAGCTAAACTCTGAAAATGTAAAAATAAGAGAATAAACAGCACATACCACCGAACACAACTATATGCTACAGAATTTTTAAGGATACTCAGATTACATAAACTACAGTTTGTTAAGCTTGCCGTAATCTCTCCCTGCATCAAAATAAACATGCAGATTCAACGTTTGAAAAAGCCTAAAGGTGTGTCAAACCTTGATAACAAGTTTCTAGTTATCACGCTCGTTCATAATACGAAAGAAAAATTTAACCTTAGCCTGCCAAATTGACCAGTAATCCCCTCAGCGAATTCACGAATGTTACTATTTCCCTCTGTATATGTATGAAAGATAATTAAAATATATACTAAGCAATAAGCTCCTGAATCTTCATTATCAGAACAACTAAAACTTATTCAAATATGTCCTCAGACCACTCTAGGCACTATGCGGTAGAGGAACTAGAATCCCTAAACCTAGGCAAGATTAGATGAACCGTCATTTGACGGTTCCTTCAATTTCATTTCCTTTTTCAATGTATGGGGTATCAGATGCAAAAATTCACTTCTAAGCTGCATCGACGATTTATTGAAGGTAAACAAGTCAAGGAAGAAATCAGAAATGATGAACAATAAGAAGTCATCGGCAGTACAGCAATGTACTTCTGAAATGTAACATCAATAGATTAATTACTGAAAAATTACGAAAGCCATTTTATGACAGTAATTTCCAGAAGTGCATAATGTCTCAGATTCCAGTGCACGAAAGCCTTCTATGATTCAGTAACCAAAAAGCTGATAATAGTCACCTTTGAAAGATTTGGTAAATGTGTAATGTAGAACGGAAAATAAACCTGCGATATGTTAATATACAATCTACAAAGCATATATAACGCACCAACCTGAAAAATAAGTATAACCATCACATGGTAATGACTTACGCAACTACCCAGTGCTTTTTTGACTTGAACATGCTATCTTCATATGATAACGTTATATGTAGGATACATCTTCAGTTTAACTTATGCTGTCATATTTCAACACATTTTCTACCTAAATTTGATAAATTTCATCACAAATGTTTTGTTCACACTGTTGGTTGTTTAGCTTGTCATACAATTCAGCCAGGTAAAGATATGTTGCTAGGAAACTAGCACTTTTTCTAAACGCTAAAATCAGAAGTCATTCAATCCAATCCATACCGTGTAACAAAACAAAACTAAATGTCCATATTAAAAGTAACCCATAAAATAAAAAACAAACAAACTAATCAAACCAACAACTATAGGAAAATTCCGATTTTTCGTAAGTGATCATTCGAACCATTTGAAACCCGTCTTTATAATCTAATAATCTAAATAGTAATTATTTTCTTCTGCAGATCTTTGCGACCATATTTCCTTATTTAACTGCGGACTTAAAATTTCTTAAGATGCGCCATTACCTGATAAAACTGAAAGCGACACATCCACTTAAGGAGTGATAATTTTAATGAATGCAAAATTCCAAACTGATATCGTGACTGAGGAGACACGATAACACGATCAGTTCTTAAAGGCTCTTTTGTCACGATGTAAAAAATAATTTCCGTAAGGAGTCCCAAAACGACAACTATTCCCGACACTGTCTGCAAACGCAATTTATAAAACTCACTTACGTTACCATTTTCAGAAAATCTTGGTAAAAAAGGAAATGAGCTTACGCTAAAGTGCCGAAGATCCACTGGACCAATTCCAGAGGCTTTATCGTCAAAATATAACAGTACCGAGAGTAGTGAGAAAATAATTAAGTTTGCAATAACCGTGAATCCATGTCTATAAAGAATGAAAAAAAAGAAAATGCAATCGACACTTTTCCCATATTTGTCACACACACACACACACACACACACTCCATTTTGGTTTATAATAAGATACAACCTAATAGAGTTCATCGTCGTTCGACGGCTTTCATCACAGGTTAGCTCCGGTAACAAAGCCAAATGTGAAATCTACAAAACATATCTTTATGTAATTTAACTCTCAACAAGAAATAAACTTTAAAAATATTGAAAAAACTCTAACAGAACCGACAATGCTGATGTGCATTTAGCTCAATAGAATAACTTTAACACATCCAAGGTTTGCAAAGGCGAATACGAACCAACAACAAAATATAAAAAGATTACCTGCACAGCAGCCCAACCAATTTGAAATACAATGACATATGGTGCATACCAAGCAAAAAATCCCCAATCGATCGTTGACTGACCGCATATGAGGCACTTATTGAAAATAAATGCAAATGAAAAAGTAACTAATACTGTACCTGCAACAAAAAACGTTACAGAATATAACTGCTGTAGTTTTGCTTTTCTCCAATCAAAAGATATTTCCACCAAAAATAAAATACACATATATCACTTATTCACAAGTACACAAATGTTGTATTTCATGCGGAGTGAAATGTGTACTGAGTAGTAAAACAAATATGCAGTGAAGTGATTAACTACCAAAAATTCTTTACTTGATATTCCATAGAACTGTTTAGAAGGGTTAATGAATCAAAACGTCCATCACATTGTATAATTAAATAAAAATACACATTTATATTAAAAAAATAACTGCAACAACATACCAAAAGCATGCCATGACTTCCTTTGTCCGCAACGTCGAAAACAAAGTGGTGCGGATTTCGTATCACTCAGAACTCCAATAAACGCTGTGCTTAAGGCATCAGTAGCCTGTAACGAACTACCTGATATCATTCTAAAAAAACAGAAAGATGATATTCTTTAATTTACGAAAGAAAGATAAAAAATTCGTCCAATCTATTTACAAGCGACAGCAGTTACACCACCTTTCCTTCTCTCTCTCTCTCTCCTGACTAATATGTTCATGAAACGATATCCAACTCTTCCTGACACCAATACATTCTCAAGTCTGAATCTGGAGAGAGACCGAGAAATACAATGAAACCTGGCCAATCAGCATAATCAAACCCGCCACAGAACTGCGCATTATAATAACTTTTTCCAGAAATAACAAAAGATATGTAAACCACATGCTAGCACACAAGTCATTATAAAAATGTCCAATTCCATATCCAAATATCTGACATCCACTCAGTTCGTTTGATCTTCCTGTACTTTCCTAAAAAACATTAGAAAAGACCACTACATAAGATTGAATGGATGAAAAACATTATAAACAGGTAAGAACCAACATAGTTACAGTAAAATACTTGTTTATCTAAAACAGAAAGGATATTTCATCCGCGAAATGGTTTTCCTATTTTCATTACCCTGTTAGGAATGAATGCAGTGAATATGGGGTAAACCTACACTACAGCACACCGGCTTCTGTTTAAATTCTGTTAACTCCTTACTCCTCTCTTCCAGCATTCATCTTAAATGACCGGAATAATACAGAAACGAATGGTGAAGAAAATCTTCCATCTTAGAAAGAAAGAATAACCAACTGACAGCGCATAATACCCTTACAACCACTAAATACAAATAAAAGAATCATGAAATTTTCAGTTCAGTGTTGTGGAGTCTATACAAATATTGCTGGACTTACCGCCCGTTCGTGAATATCACCCGGGACGCTCTCCGTTTCCACATAATTCCGTTGTATGTTCCTTTCCATTTCGTTTCACACCTGTAACTTTGGTCATATATAAAGATGAAATAAGGAAGAACACGTCTGCGTACACTATTTTTCCCTAGTTTTACTCCCTCTTCCACGGCGTTCCCGATCCTATTTAGCAGTTTCGCAAGATGAACCCAAACCGCGGGACGACCACTTTTATATCTCTCTTTGTGAAGCTTGTAGTGCTCCGTGTAGCTTCGTAGCCTCTGCTCTACTCTTGATGTCAGAGGGTTAAAGTAAAGTATTCACGTGGATATATGCTCACTCAATTCCATCCTCAGAATGCAGTCCTCAACGAAAATACTTTACACTTGCAATGTAGAAGTGTCTAACCTTGCCATTACCATTCTAGCAGTGAAAAAATGTCACTCATGCATTTTTCGCTTTGTTATTGTTGATAGGGAGCAGATTCATCCGCCAATATATCAGTATTAATCTCCCAAAAGGAATAATTCTCGTTTCCCATACAAGTATGCCTTTCATTTCTGTGCATCTATAAGTCGATTTTACTTGTTTCCTTATTGACAAAGGATTTTTAATTAAACGTGAAACAGAAGGACCTCCCCAGAAGTAAATATTTATACAAAGTACTACCGTACTGGGACTACCGTTACCATCGTTCTGTACTTTGATTTAGGTTTATAATTAATGCCTTGAATCTACCCTTTTTCATACTATGGTTCCATATTTGGTAATGTGTAATTGATTCAACTAGGTTCCCTCCTCCGTATTATTTGCATGTTATACTACACAAAGTTGCATGTTAAATCGAATGCAAGTCTTGTGATTGAATCATGATTTAACCCAATATTTATAACCCGATTCAATAACTCACTCAATCAACGTCTTTGTACAACGATTATTGGTTTACGATAACTGAATATCTAAAAACCAGTCCAATGCATTTCCCATTGAAGCACCAAAAAGTAACCGTTCTGTCAAATTCATAATCAGTCTTCCACAACTCTTATATGGCTTATATAAGCAATTAATTAATCTTCTAGAAAAACTGATAAATCGAATGCCGTAATGATAAGATTTTTTTACACTTTAGATCCATCTCAATAATTAGAACATTTTTCTGTACAATATGATAAGTTGCCAATAAATATTTGCGTAATACATGATCTTATCACTTCCAGTGCTTCTAGGTTTAACATATCCTGATTCATTTATTCTTTCGCGTTCGCGGTTTTATTAATTCTGATAGATCCCAGATTTCGTCTTCACTCAAATAATTGTTGAATCCATTAAAAAACTGAATAACCTTTTCATCTTTCTCTATCGAATAGTTCCTGCAAAAAATACTTGTTGTTTGCTGAAGTACTGTATTTTTAATAAGAAAACTCTTGCGCATCAGAAACAACTGCAACAGTAACTATATGACACTGTAGATGAAAATAAGCAATATCTTAGTTATGAAATTATAGCTTACCAGCTTTTGAAACATCGGATACTGTCTAGAATTGCAAACTGCTGCCATCTTTTGCCATAATTTAGGAGATTCTTTCTACCATTGCTTTGTTCTGGCGGGAGATAGTCGCTATTTCCAATATGTACAAATGTTAGATCTTGCAGAACTAGACCGCTACAAAATAATTATATTTTACTTGTTTGATAATACACGATGAAAAACATCTCTCCCTTATAACTTATTTTTCTCTTCAACGAATAGCATTATGCTAAAAAATATTTTTAACTTTAACTTTTAACTTTTACAAATTGCTTTTACTTTTTGACTTTTAAAAATTGAAACTTACATGTAAGGCAAGCATGGAGGACGACTTTCGCCCAACAATGTACGATAATTTTTAAAAGAATGTGAGCTATCCATCACAGCCGAGTGTTCTTTCAAGAGATCGGTGATATGTTTGGACCAATCCAGTCTCCGGATAGGGCTCGAATCTAGCGCTGATAAGATCGCCAAATAGGAATTGTAATTGGCCACAATGCGCAAATGCTGCAGTTAGAAATATTTTGAAATTCGAAGGCAAGTAGTTCATGACATCGTTAAGATATCGACTAGAACTTTTTTACTACGTGGATTATTCTTCACTTTATTCATTCCAGTTTCAATTTATGTACTCTTGGTAGGCTATCGGGCTCCAAAACCGAATCTAAGATTATACGTTCAGCACAGTTGTGATGAGTAATTTCCCCTAATCTGTTCCGATGTGCACCCTTCCTAAGTTTGGATGCTTTTCGAATGATCTTTTGCGCTTTTGTGAATATATATATATATTCGATCAGGTACCGTTATAGTAGCTCCACATAATTTCCGAACTCCACACTTTTTTTTCCCGTCCCCATATACTTCTCTAAATCCAACCTCTCATGAATAGTTAAGGTTTTTTTCAAATTTCTTCCAATTATTTTACGGAACGAGGAAAGACTTTCTCCTTTCAGTATTTAAAGTCTAGGATCATCAGTGCAACCTGCTGATTGAGCTTGACTTTTTCCCGCATTGTAAAGAATTCTCATCGAGATTTTGATGATGGGTCGTTGCTGCTTCACTATTTACTGAGGAACTTCAATTTTGTATTGCTTAATTAGTAAAATTCGTTTTTACGTAATATACAATGATCGCTTTTTTGTTGGATGAAAATACTTTAAAGATACAGAGAGTCCTTCCATAGCATATATCACTTATCTACAATTTTAATCAATTTAGACTTTCGAATTCAACTCAGTCAAAGCTATTTCTGCTTTACTCTTTTACTGAACCAAGTCTACAGCTCATTGACCTCTGAAATTGATATCATTTGATCGGTTCATCATTCCAATTTTAACTTTTCTAAAGTATCCTATACCTTTTTCAGATCTTTATCATTTCAATCGTTTTGTAGTAAAGGTTAAAAAGTTAACCTAGATGATTCACCATCTATCTGGAGAAGTACATCTACCAGGGTGTGACTAGAATGGTTCTTACAATATTTGCCTTTCGTCCACTTTCAAACGATTATTACTGTTCTCTAGGCCACACTAATTTTCACTCTTCGGGCTTTCACATAATCGAAGGACATCAGGGGATATGCTACTGTGGGAAAGGTAATTGATGGGATTCTCCCCTATACCTGCAGTTATAGGTACATACTGAAGGTCCAATCTGACTCCTAATATCGGAATGGGAGGATTTCAGATTTTTAGAAATGCCTTATCAGCACCTGTCACCGCAGACTAACCAGGTTGTCACAGTAGTGAAACCATTTTTTTGTGGTATCTCAACTTTCTACTACATATTATTCTTTAGTAGGCTTCTGAGATATGTGTCGCCCATATTTTACTTAAATTTGTCTTTATGGTCTATTTAAAGCAACCTAATATGGGTAGATGAGCCCTCGAAAACTAGAAGTAAGTTTCTATAACAAAAGACACCTTCATTATTTTGACAAATTTCAACATCATTTTTTCACGTGTTTTCTGTTCATTTGGTGTCAAGACGAGAGTTCGCACCCAGTATGAGACCTAAAAACAAAGTTCAACGAAAGTTGTTTTCATTTTTTTAGGAAAATTTCTCGACCTTCAGATCAATACATTGACAAAATTCGAAGGCTTTTATCGTTACTTTCTTGAGATGGTGAACACGATGACAGTGAAACAATAAATCTCTTACCTTGTTAAAATGCTCGGTAAAACGGCACAAGTTTGGACTTTTTTTCTCGTTTTGTTCTTGTGCCCACCAAAGCATTTCAGCTGGCTGAAAGTATTCTTTGCTGATAAGAATTCTTCGTTATGTCTGATAAAAAAACTGTATCAAAATTTCAAGAGCCATAAATGTAAGCATATCAGGATTTCTGTCTTCCACTGTTTGGAGGAAGAGTAAATGAACCACATCTTCATGCTTATACTCTCCAAGACTCACAATTGAAGTTTAAAATTTGACCTCAATCATATGAAACAGTTCTGCGTCCAAATAG
Organism: Cruorifilaria tuberocauda; assembly: GCA_013365365.1. Lineage (NCBI taxonomy): Eukaryota > Metazoa > Nematoda > Chromadorea > Rhabditida > Onchocercidae > Cruorifilaria > Cruorifilaria tuberocauda. Next base: position 55,876 of record JABVXU010000082.1, read on the forward strand.
GTCATTTGTTTGGCAATAATTGCAGAGCGGAAATCAAAAATGTTCAGATGCCTAAATTAAGATGTTACATATGAATTATATAAAGTATAAGAAATAAGAGGAACAAAAGCATGCTTTGAGTTCAATCCTGTCATGTTAGTTCGCTCCTTTGATGCGGCCATTGATTTTTGTGTTGACTTTAGGTCCATTCGTGACATTAGTCTTTTCCTGGAAGTATTCTCGAAATAAATTACAGCAATGTTTCATTATCACTTAGAACTTCTGCGTTACCCATCTTATATTATGAAAAACATAATAACCTCAAAACTCTTGCAAAAGTGTAATTTCCATCTTTAACAAGGCGACTTATGAATTTTGTAATTATACGAATAAGTTTTCGTGTTTGTTCCACAACGCACAACTCATCAACCACTCGTACCAACATTGAAAATGTTTGACGGGCCACTTTCAGTGACTGTTGTTCTTTTATAGTACACATATATAAATACCTAAATAACTTGGAGTTTCCAAAAAAGTGAAATATATGAAATCTTGGATCTATCGACGATTATTTTATAATAATATGTAGTAGATATAAGATCGTGAAAGGCTGTCATCTGAATAAATAACTGTCAACAAATTTAATTAGATATTTAACCAATGAACTGTTCCAACTTGGACCTTTTAATCAGTTTTTGGATAAGTTCATCTGACTCGACAAAACTGCGATATGTTGTGAGAAAAGCCTCTTGATAAAGTAATGATCGTGATGGCTGCGTCGCAAAAGCAATCAACGCATCTTTAGGTCCACCACGAACCTGCAGATGAATTGCAGTGAGGAGAATTGCGTATAATTATATTGTATATGATATTATATTGCGACATAAACGATGCAAAATCTACTTCGTTGGGTTTGGAGGCCGCATCATGTGCTCGTAGCATTAGCCAGTCTGTCACATCAACACATTCCAAAATCTCTGGATCCTCCGAAGGTGTCAGCGAGGTTATTTCTTTCGAGGCTGCTTCATTCTATAGCAAATATTTGCTAATAGTTGATGAACTTTTCAAATACTCAAACTTCTGGGACAAAGACTGAAAATTTCTCTTTCGAAATCAAATTCAACACCACGTACGGCGTTTATCAACCATAATTAAACAGTATTTAAATGGATACAAAAAGTAACTAGAAAATCAAATTTCTTACAGTTAGACTAAAGGTTAAAAGAAACTAACATCATAAACCTACGAGTTAAAGGGTAAAGTGAATACCACCAATGGATGTATCTAGCTGGTATTGAAAAACTGCGGTAAGGCAGCTGAGAAGTTCGGAGATTAAATGAGTAACGGTAATTAAAATTTCGGAGCAACTGTTCTTCATATGCCAAAATTCTTTTTTAGAGGATTAAAACTTTGCTGTATGGAATAAAGCGATATTTCAGTAGTAGAAATACTGCCATTTCACAGATAAAGATATGAAGATCCTTTCACTCATACCTCATCCATATATCGTTTTGGCAGCATAATTCTGTCACTTTCAGTGTATTGTAACAATTGGCTCAAATCAGAGAAGTTGTGACTTGACACAGCTGCTCCTGCAGGAAATTGTACAAATGATTTAGTAAGTCGAGAGTAAAAATGAAATGAATTATTTTATTGATTTGTCAACATGAAACTAATGAACGTTTAGTGATTTTCACATGTGTCGGCCATGCTAAACTGAATAAATGATAAAAATTAAGAGTAAAATTGAAGCAGTAAGTGGAATAAGAGGAAGAAAAAGAATAACAGTAATCTGAAAGGAGAAAAAACGAACTAGATAATGAAAATTCGAATGAAATTTCTTTCTTGTACTGTTCCTCATGATACCGTAAATTATCGTTCAACATAATGTATGAAGCGAGTGTTGAACCCTTGAAGAAATCGTCCTGATCTTCACTTTTGTTTCCAAAAGTCTGCAAATTCAGCTTTACTTCTGAACTTGGGCAGTTCACTTGTAACCTCAAATTAACCATACAGTTTTGACAAAGACGAAGGATTGACTGACAACAAAGTACTACATATAGCATATTTAGCTATCAATAATCGGCAAATAATCAATTGCAATCACCTGCATATATTGGATAACATGACGCTGCTTCGGTGGAATCGGAGGTGAGGATGACGATTTGGTGAGACCCATTTTCACCGTACTATGTTCCTCGTAGAAACCGCTCCCCCGACGATCCAGCAACTCAACATCCTGAATATTAATCAACTAACAATGAATTCTGATTTAACAATTAATTTAAACAAGAACTCCTCTAGCTTAATATAAAAAAAGAAGCCATTCTTCACTTACTACGAATAATTTAACTAGCTGACATTGAAATATACCACCTTAAAAGTTTCCACTTGTCTAGCATTTAGCTCACTCCTATCAATTTTCTGTGCAGCATCGTCTGCGATAATTTTTCCATTTTTTTTTGCCGTCTTCGACACTTTTCTAGAAAAACTCTGAATATGCATAGGCATTTCCGAATTCGAGCAAAACCGCTTCATTCTTCACTTGACAAAAACTCCCAAAATAATATATATATATATATATGCTGATAATTTACTGGGAAACAGTATCTGTATGCTGAACACTTTTGATTTTTTGTGAGATGCATTCATCCGGATTTGTTGGATCATCCGTCTTCAGCAAATCATCCAAACATTTAGTTTCATCCAGACGATTACGCCCGAATGAATTCCGAGGTGTCGTGAAAAAATCATCGGTTGCCAGATCATCGTTGAATGACATATTGCCATCATGAAAGGTATTCACAATTTCATTGCCTCCATTACCATGTGATCGTACTGTTACCTGTACTTTTCCATTGATTCATTATGCAAGAATCATGATCAAATTAAAGCCATAAATTAACAATGATACGATAACGATAAACAAACACTTATTATTCAAATTAATTAAATTAATCAAAATGCAAATTCGAATATAAATAGTGAATGATTCAAATACTTGTTTGCTATTCTGCTGCATATTAAATGTTCGCGTTTTTCGTGTCCTTATTTCACTACCATCTGACAAACGCTGAACTTCTTCCTCACAAGTTTTCGTATCCTTTTTCTCTTCTCGCTCTTCTCTGAAATTGCGAAGGAAATGAGATCCTAGCATTCTACATCTTTAATCGCTTTTAATTTCCTTAGATGCAGATTTAGTTCTCGTAATTGCAAAAAAAATTTAATATTTTTTTATCTTCGATAATTTCACATATGTAAAAAATGAATCAAAAAATTTTAATAAATTGAGTAATTTGTCCAATATGCCTTTTTTCACGGACAATATCCAAGTCATCCTCGTCACTATCTTCATTTTCAACCTGCGGAAAAATTGGTTCAAATTTTGTGACTTGATGAAGATTCAACTGTGCCAAGAGTTCATCAAGACTTTGATCCATCAAGCTAACATCGTTAGTTCCTTTAAAAAAAAAAGAGTTATATGTCTGAAATTTGGAAATTGTTAAAATAATTAAGTGAAAGATGCACTGGATTAATGTTATGATTCATAATATAATATTTCTTGTGATTTTGAAACTACAATATTAAATGTAATTTTAATATTAAAGTTACTAAACTTCAAGCCAATTCGGAGTTATCAGCCGAATCAATTCGACAAAGATATTCCTAAACTCATGAATGTGCCATTTAATGAGTTGACAAAAACCAGTCACTATTTTCTTCATAGAATAAAAATGAAACATTTCATAACTTTGTATACTTCTCTTTCAAAATGATTGATTTTTTATTACTTTTTTATGGTTAGGATCAAAGAAAATGGAAACTCACCAACATTTAAAGAGGAAGATGTGTCAGTAGCGGATGTACTGCAAAACACTGAATTATTTGTTATTGTGGGTTTGCTGTTATGTCCTTCATGGAATCCAACTAAATTAATACACTGAGATTTCGAATCAGCTTCATGTGACTTCTCATCGATTTCCATAATAGCCTGTAGATTGTTAATGCTTTGCAAATGGTTCAATATGAGCAAAAAACATTACGTTGAAGATTCAAACACATCTAGAAGATGTTTCTGGCACAATTTAATCGAACAATAACAACAATTTACAAATATTTCCGGATAATCGTCACATATTCTTTATCGTAAACAAATCGCGCTGCACTAAATAATTCTGCGATGCCGAAAATTTAGATTGGAATAACTATACCAAGACTTGCTTATTAAACTCTTTTTCCAGAAATATTAGATAAAATCTACAAACCTTCAAAAGCTCAGTAGCTAGACGTACTCCTTCACTTCCATCGCTTCCCGAGCTCCCCGATTGTGCAACAGTATCAATATCATCATAGATATCACTTGATAAGATCTTGTTCTCGACCCAATCCAATAACGCTATTAGGGCATCCTGAAAATCAGATAGATTTGTCACGAGTGAAAGTTATTAATGCAAAGTTCGAAGACTATGAACATATGTGCATGATCATCATGCAATAAGCTGATAAATGAAATAAGTAGACTAACCTGGACAGAAGATACAGGGCATTTTAATGTTGCTATATAAGAAAGAACTGAATCAAAAACCGCATTTGCGCTGCCAATAAGTATTTCAAACATATCGGTACGTATTACTTCATGGAGGAATTGTATTGATACTTCAATTTCTTTTACTGGTTTTTTCATCGATGCAGAAGTGGCGTTTGAACTTTCCTGTATCAAATAATAAAATTATGTTTTCCAAACGCTAAAAACCTTATATTGTAAAATAAGAAAAGGAATGCATAAGCATAAAATATTAAAATTGTCAAATCGATAACAGTCTACCATCAGTCATTTAACTATAAAAATGCATTGAGAATATGTGATTCTGGATATGTACTTAAAGACCATTTATTTTACTTACAGTGGAAGATATGGCGGTATCGGATGTCTTCCAAAGCGGCATAGCGGAAAGTCTCGGCTCGTTATGAGAAACGGTACCGTGTGATGGCTGAAAAGTAATCTGAAGCATTGTTGACACAAACTTTCTTATTTTATCAGCTTTCCGTCTAGTGCAAAAGAATGTAAGAAAGAGTGTGTCATGCATGAGGAAGCATTAAAGATAACAGTAAAGTGTCTTTTTGTTAAATGAAAATTGCAAAAATTTTGAGAATGAAAGTGGTTTTAACTTCTGCCCGTAGTATCGATGAGTTCTTTTGCTGAAAAATATTTCCAACTCATTCATAAGAGAATGGGAAAGCTTAGATGAAGGACTGAATATCTATAGCCAAAAATGAACAAATATCTACAGAGTCCTTGTGGTTCAATAAAAATTTCATCAAGTCGAAAATAGACAAACTATTTCAAGTGAATCAGAATTTGCAAGTTTTATGTAATTTCACTGCTTAATTATGCTCGGAGTTTACTAGAATTCAAAACCTAAAAATAATCGTGAACATCTTCAATTAGAAAAGGAATTTAAACTAATTTCAACTGATGATACTACTATCGTGCAGATTATAACAACAATTGGTAATATTATGATGGTATTGAGCATCAAAAGTAAATAATAAAAAGAAAACAGAAGATTATAGAAGAATGAACTGGTAACAAAACTTTTAAATTGAGGATCAGCCAATAGTTTGCTTAAAAATGTCATTTTTAAGGAAGCAGCATTTCCTTAAAAAATACGACTTATAAATGAATAAAAGAAAAATGTCAGTTAGTTGAATTCGTTGAGGCTAGAGGCAGCTCAAAGTAGTAAATCGGAATTGTGGGGATATTCTATTTCGTTTCCTTGTGACAGCAAATTTCATACCGAAAACATCGACTATAATTTCTAAGGAGGTCTTATCTATTAAGTTACTTAACCAATCGCTAATTAGAGCAGTCCTGAATCCTGTTTACCAACTATTTACTGCTTAATATTATAGTGAAATTTGTAAATATTTTCCTCCAGACTGTAATATATGGAAGTACATTGATTAGTTGCGTCCATCAGTTGTGAATACTGATTATAAATAATATCCTTGAACTATTATTATTATTATTATTTAATGGATAAATTTTTGAAAGGAAGATAATGTAACAAACAAAATGTCAGTGGATCTCGAATTCGATGGTGTGAGAAAAAGTTTATAAAGTGCAAATAAAAGAAATATTCCATTCATCAAACAATTTTATTTGATGATAGCAATGCTTCAAAATTGATCCAATATGTTTTCTTTTAACAGGTAAGCAAGAAAAACCATTTGTATTAATCGATCCGCTAGTTATGCCACAGGTAAACTAAGCACTGCGACGGGCATTTCATTTCCGGTAAGAATGATTATTCGAATTAAAAATGATAAAATTGTTAGTGATATTCATATCAATTCTTCAACAACAACATCTCTGCTGCATATGAACCAAAGGAACCCATAAAATAGCTCAGTGTTAGAAAATAGTTTAATCTGAATTTGATATGAAATCATATTGAAATTACCCGGAATCCTCGAAATGCATCTCGAAATTCGCGTAAACGATTGCGAAGAGAAAAAGGATGCTGTGCAGAGGATCCAAGTTCTGCACCGAAGTCAAAATCGCTTTTAAACGGAGACTCAAACATCTGAAACAAGTAAAGATAATAGATAAAGAATGTTCAAATTTCATTCCAATATGCGCTGCAGACAATAAATATACTGAATATTAAGCTCGTCAGCTATCCCACAACTCCTTATCTCACCACTCTTCTTGTAACTAACTAAATGCTTTCAATTTTCTCGGATACTATTAAACAATGCGCAACACTGACAGTAAGAGAAAATTTTGAAGAGGAGAAACAAGAATATCGAAATTCGTTCAGCAGTCACAGAATTATTTATTAAATATGTTTGCTACTGTTCCTTTAATTAGTGTTGATTAATGGTAGTCAAGACGGTTTGAGCGCTTGATATGCAAACGAACGAAACGAGCACTTACTCCAGATCATACTGTTCTAGGTTCTGGATAGGTGTAAGTTCAAGGATCTTCGCTACTTATCCACTTTTCAGAATCAGTTCATTGATCGTTTCTAATTCATCAGATACAGTTCAATCATTGTTGTGGGTAAGCCCACTACAGGCTACAACACATTACACATCACATCATATCACACCAGCTCATTCCTATTGTGGTGACGGTGTCACTGATCGCATTCATTTTGCGAAAAACATTTAGCTCTATTAGAAAGATGTAAATGTCAGATGATTTTTCGAATGTACTTTTAGCATATCATCAGCCCCACAGTCACAAATTCCGATAATATCAAAATTAACTCTGGGACTGGGACTGGAAAATTTCTACATTATTCTCTTAACAGTCAATGAGGAAAACTCAAGTGGTATTATACTTCCACTTTCCAACCATAACTTTGTAACAGACAACGAAAATCCTTATAAATGACCAGAACAGAAGAACACAATACTGAAATGATCGAATCAATACTGTACAACAAAAACTCTTGTATGAAGAAATAACGACAACTGTTCTGAGTGCTATTTTAAGATGAAAGCATTCAGCTGAAAAGAAACTTTGATGCAATAGGTGCTGAAGGGAGGTATAACAAGCAGTGACAAGTCATTATTCATCACTGATCATACGAGGTGAGAGAGAATGTAAAAAAGTAGAACGAAAGTGAAAATAATTTCATCTGTTGTAAAGGTAGGAAGAAAGTACGTAGAGGATGAATGATTGCCAAGAACCAAATAAAATTTCTATTCTTTCATCATTGGAGGAGTAGTTGTCTCCAATTTATTGCATCACGTAATAGTCTCACACGTGATCCCGTAGTATCAACTGCTCCCTTATCACTTCAGTAATTCTAAGTCAAGTAATAAATGATTTAGCTGAAAGAAAAGTAACAATAGTAGTGGTACGTCACGTCACGTAAGTGGTCAAGCACCATTTCACATTTTGCCACTGATTAGGGATGTTTAACCAGAGGGCGATAGAAGTATAATTTGTATCGCAGAGAGAGACATGCATTTCTACAGCAGCTGGTTACCGAAAAAACAAAATGATAGAAGAGAAGCAGCTGTTGGACTAGACGATTCCTTCACTGATTTGAAGAAGAGGTTTTTGTTCTATGGATTAGAATTGTAAAAAGGGTAGAAGAGATTTTACTGAATACAAGTTGTTAGCATAGAAAATCACGAGAGATACTGTTATCCCCCACCCCACCTCATTACAAACGATCAAATATTAGTAGAAAAATAGTAAAGTGAACGAGATGAGGAGATACAGATGACAGGATAAGATTGTTCATCTGATGGATCACTTTCCATGTAATAAATACTGACTAGAAACTGGTACGAAATAGGAGAGCTGGAAGAATGAAAGATTTAAAAAATACACTGTTCGCGCATAAAATTCGAAGAATTTCACCAACTGCAAGTGAGAAATAGCACAGAAGAATGCATTTGAAATTATCCTGTAATCACTGACAGATGGGAAAAACAAAATTTACTAATCAGGAAGAAGCTCTATTATGAATCCCGAATGGATAGGACAAGAAAATACTTGGCCCTCCAGATAATCTTGATGAACGACATTCCGAAGAATTCAATGTGTAGGATTAGTGATACAGGAGGAATAGCTAAGCGGAAAACGGCGTAATAGCGATTTCTCTTATGCTTGATATGATCGGCAGCGATATGCGTTTTTGTCGGCACAAATACTTAAGACTTCATCAACTGCAGTGTTGCCGTTACTATTGCTATTGTTGGAGTGGATACTTGTACTTACCAGGTTACGAACGTTTAGGAAAAAGTCAAAAGAATGGTGATCGAGAAGAACCGGAACAAGAAGAAAATTCAATGGGGTGGAGAGAATCAATCAGGCGTGAGAGGAAATTTGTTGCTGAAGAATCAGAGCATCAAGTAAGATTTCTTAACATCACTACAACATTATTTGACGAAAGAAATGGAGGAGCGCTGCTAGTGCAATCAGCTCTGCCAATACGGTTCTGGAGAAAAGATCTGGTATTGAAGGTTGTGAAGTCATTCTGCGTCATAGGCAGGAGTAATCTGCACCACCCAAAAAGTTCAATTTCAGGTTGAAATCAGGTTTTCAACTGGAATTAGCTCAATTATTGCCACTTTCATGGTCAATCGATCCTCTTCACTATTCAACAAGAAAAAGCAACAGGTAGAGCCAACATTTCCTCGAATTATCATTGTATAATTCTGCAAAGGGAATACAGAGAATGAGGAAGCAGTGGCAAAGTGATTCAAGCAGACATGCCATTTGTCGCACTTCATTGCTTCAAATTTTAGCGGCAATACTTCTGCAACTTTTGCTTTTCATTTTTTGCACAAGAAAAAAGAGAATTTGATGAGTCAGCAGCCATTTTATTTGGAAATGATGATGATGCAGAGAACTATTGTAGATCTGTACATATACTATAGTCTTCTATACGTATCAGACGGTATAATTGAACAGATGAAATCCTAGCAGAGCACTCGAAAGTGATAGCAATACAAAATGACAGTGCTGTGCAAATGATAATTCATCCCAGTATCATCTGTCACTGCACGGATCTTCAGATAATCTATGCGTTCATTTCTTAGTCTTCTTAAACTGAAATTATTTATATGAAAAGATTTCATCATACAATATAAATAAAATACAATCAGGTTGCGTTCGGATAAAGTACAACAAGGAGTGGATAACGATAACGAAAGTGTCGGAATGAAGAAATCCAGAGATAAAGGTACAAGTATGAAAAGAAACAATGAAAGCACACAAATAGACAAATTAAATTGGATAATGCAACATTTCACAATGGTCTAGATTCAGACGGAGAGGAATGTTAAGATTTTCTGAGAAAAAAACGCACACATATAGCTGCTGGCGAGAAGCTGGCTAAACCGGTAAAGGTTAGATTGGAATATAATACTGTGTGGTGATAAAACATCGGAAAGTCCAGATGCGAATACAGTGCTTAAACCTATGTCTGAAAGTTGGATATGTCTCTCCGCTTTACAGGTCTCTTATCTCCTTCTGCAATGGAGTTAGTATCAAAAACCTTGTCATGCAAGCGACAAAAAAGCTTTGTTATCGCATAAACGTGGGAGGATTTTATGATCGCAGGAATCCAATTCCCATTTCTACGAACTAAAATCTTTTCTAGTCAATCAAACGCAAATTTAGTTTTTAAACCTTAATGAACACCACTACTCAAGTTCAAAAATAAAAAATTTTTGCCAAACCTTAATGACCTGATTGACCGTCATTCAGTTCAATGCTAAGTAATATCTCAAAAATGATTTGATACAATGTAATTATTCCAGCCCGCCCCAAAGTGGAGCTCACTCCATAGTAATCTAACAAATCTTCCATCCCTTTACAAAACAGAGATAGAATTTCGAACTGTACGGTCCCTCTGATGCTTTCGATTTATTAAATGAAAGTGCTAACATCACTGCACTATCAGTGTATCATCCCACTGGTAACATTTCAATTTTAATACACAAATTTTTGTACAGGAACAAATTAATGTGATATATTTAATGCTAAAGATTTTGCACAAATGCGAGAGTTATTTATAAAATATTAAAGAATTAAAATCAAATAGCAAGATTATCACCGTGAACCTAACAATGCAGATGGCTTGAAGAAGCAGTAACTCATCGCCTTATAAGTTTCATTGCAATAACTCAATGAAAAAATTTTTGCACAAGATATCACAGTAGGACAGAATAAAAGTGTTCTACCGGATAGCAGGTAGAAACAAACGGTTGAAGACTCTTTTGACGTAGCAGCATTCACCTAACCCGAATTCGTCGATTCCCAGAACTGACAATTAACCGCTCTGTCATTTCTTTCTAAAATACTCATTTATGTACAAAAATCATGTGAAAATTTGAAAATTAATGCTGATATAACTTGAATCGGACATTTCTAATCCGTTCTCTGAAGCATATAAAAGAAAAACTTGCCAGCGCATCCAACTCACGTGATGAAACCATCTGATGTTCAGTGATAAAGTAGTAAAAATGTTTGTATAAAGTGTTTGCATGAGGTTCCTAAAAGCATTTCTTAAATGATCTTTTCGTGGAATATTACTGTCATTCAATTACTATCAGACGTTTACACTATAAATTAATTCCAGTAAATCAAGGAACTTACAGCTCCTAGTTGTGATAAACGATCGAAATGATGTATATAGATGTGAACGAAAACTCGGAATAATCTTGTCAATATCTTTTTACACGTTTGCCGAAAGTCTCTTGGGAACGGGACCTCTGTAAAATGCGAATTATTTGAGTCTAATCATCATAAAAAACCAAGACGGTGCCAACTAAAGCCAAATTGAATATATCCACCCAAACTCTACAACATCTCGATCAAATCTATGCTTTTTGTCAGTAAAAACTAGTACCTGTATTAGAAGGGAAGATAGTTTCATTATTTATCCGTATCTCAATCCAATCCATTAAAAGAAATATGTATTCAGGCGCAGGTAATCTTGTTGGTTTTTTATAACTGGCCCCATCCTGCCAAAGATATTCATATCTGCAAAGGGAAAAATTATTATGAAAAAAGTAAGAGAAAATATAAAACGAATCCACGACTTAATTCCATGATGACATGTCAAACGTCAACTTTCATAGTGTTCCATTTCAAACTTCAAGTGTACTGCAAAGATAAAAATTCTAAATGCTGCAACAGCATAGGTTCTTTTTAACTGCTAATATCTATAAATATAAAAATCGATCAAATTTCCTTTTATAAAAGCAGAAATCAACTTGCCGAGGTCCACCACTCATTGTGGGACAAGATTTTGTGGTACAAACATCTGATATTATTCCATATAGAAGATTTATTCGATTAAAAAAATCCACTGCTGCAACTTATTCATACCATCAATTAAAATTAATTATGACCATAATGCTCAATTATGAAGAGTAAACTTACTGTGAACAGCCAACCAGTCTTCGAAGTTTTCGTTAGGTGGCAACCGAACAGCTGTTTTCAAATCTAAACCCGAATGCAGCGTAGCTTGAGCCTGCTTATGCAGATTATATCGTAACGTTCCAACTGGAAATTTTTTTTTCGGCCGAAACGTCTGCAATTGCAATTTACCAAAAAATGGTGAGTTCAAAGAATCATATTGAAACTACGTCTATCCTAGCAGATTTGCTGTTCGTTTTCCAGCACAACTCACACAACCTAGTCAATTGCTACTCTAACAATAACTTATTTCGCCAGTGATTTTGTCTTCACTTCCCTGAGAAAAGCACCCAGTCCTTAACACTAAACATTAAATTGAATATAATTATCCGATGATTACATCATAAAAGCAACTCGACACGAGCGCAATTCATGAAAATTTTGGCATGGACGAACCTTATCCTTATTCATCTGCAAAAAATCCAGGAAACTCGCCATAATGGCTAGTTACCATGAAATCGCGTAGCTGCTTGTTTTGTCACCAAGTCCAATAAAAATTCATCAATTTAATCTATGAAAAGAAATATATGAAAGTGTGAGAGTATTCTTCCAAAATGTTTCGCTTGGAAGTTTTCCTCAACGTTGATAATTGATAAAATAAAACTTTCTCATTTGCAAATTTCGCTATGTCGTAAAATACATAAAATGCATGTTGTACATGGTAATGTACGAAGATATATATGAGAATTCCTCCAAAACATTTGCCATTTAGATCTAAGCTCTTCGAGTTTTCGAGAATAAAGCATCTAGTGTCCCTATTCACTTAACCTCAATAGTAGCTAATTCAAAAGTCTTAATTTCATACTACAAAGATAGCAACAAACAGCAGACGACTATAACTTCCATTTCTACAGCAGCACATCATTCTTTATGAGAAAGTTCAAAGGAAAGAAATACTTCTTTTAAGGAGATTTTCAATGTGTCCAGATAACAAGTAAATAGCGTTATAAGTGCATTACCATCCGCATATATCCTGCTAAACACCAGAAAATAAACACCAGTTTTAGTTCCAGAAAATGTCTAGCTCGACATATTTATCAACGTGGTGAATCATTTTAATGTCGATACTTTCAATTCTCTGTAATCACAGTGAGAGAGCAAGACGAATTATTCATCAAGATCGCGTTTCGATTCGCTCCCATATGAACGGGAATATACACACATCCAAATATATATGAATGAAGTTTTTCAATTAATCAGTTGATCAGTTGATCAGTTGATCATCCTTATTCATCCGTTTTGTCTTTCTTACCTATCTCTCTTATTTCCACCAAATTATCGTCCCGTTTACTCTTTTTTAAATGAAACTGATTTCCACCGATCTTTTTTAAAATCCCTTCCAAAAGACAATCCCTATTCTTCCAACCTACCAGCCAGCCACCACGCTTCCTAACCCGACCTGCAACTGACAATCAGACTGCATCCTAACGAGGATCGGAATGCAATTAGTAGTCCACTCGTCTTGTTCCCGCATGTTAGATAACCGGGAAATAGTTCCGACTTCAAGACACATTTTCTAGATGTGAAAAAGTATTCGTAGATCGTTGTGATGTGTTGTTACCTGTATTGGAAGACGCATCCTTTGAATTCTTAAAATAATTCATCGTTAATTTGTTCATTTGACTAAATAGAGAATGAAATTATGATAAGATGTATTCGCGCATCTCACCAATATTGGGTACATAAATAGTGCAATCATTTTCCAACTTCCTTACAGCTATGTCTAAAGAATTCATCCACTTGCAATTGCTTTGTGTTGAATAATCCGTGATTCATGTCAAAAAACTGAATTCTATTAGTTTATTATACTGGAAGAAAATCAACCATTACAAGAAATAAGAATAGGTAGTGAGATGCAAAGTTATTAATGCATCGTTAGCTGGAGGAAACAACAATCGACCATTTAGCACTGGGCAGACTTTTAAGGCTTTTTAGTGAAACTGCCTGAAGACAGAGCACCCTTTGCAAAAATATCGTAAGTAGATATGCTGAACAAAGCGTAAGATTCCTGAACAATACTAGTCGAAACGAAATTGATTCAATGTGCCCATCAGTATAATACCAATCAAAAAACATATCCACTGCAAAACATTTTGCCTGAAACTGCGCCAAATGATAATAATAAAGAATAACAAATGGTTACTTTGCTAACATCTACATTTAACTGGAGCTATCATTCTATAAATAAACAGCTGTATCACAAGAATATGGTTATTTCAGTGGTGAATTGTAATACCTTGAATCAGTTTCCTTCATCAGTTCGGGTAGTATTTGGGTAAGGGCAATATTGATAAAACCACCGGCGGTAAATGGCAGAATGTTCTGAGATGTTCCACTCGTAGCACATTCAGTATGTAAAAATAATGCTGCCCATGCTCCCAGAGCACCACCAATTGCGGTTAACAACTGCAAATGCGTCTTTTTCATGCTTTCATCACACATTACTCTTTTAAAGAATTCCAAGTTATTTTCAAAATACTTGAAAGAAACCTGAGCTTGTACAGCAGACCATCTGTTGAAATCAGCACGAAGTAAGATGGCAAAATCGGTAATTTCATGAGGCAACTCATGGATAACTATTGAGAATGTTGTCAATAGTCCAAGCTGTAGACAAAATCACTTTTACAAATCTAATAGTCAAAGTGATAGATTTAGGAAGAAAATTTACTTAACATAACAATTTGACCATAGTTATGAACTCCTTCTATGGATAGATTATTCCATTATCGCAGAGATTAACTGCATTATTAACACGGAAGAATATCGATAAAATACAACAATAGCAATATACAGGAAATTTTAGTCGATATTATAGCATTCCCCTGTCTATACGAATAATTATCTAAGTTTTTTAATTTTTTGTATCTTTGTCACATCTATCAAATGAACTTCTTTCATATTTTTATAAATGAATGTAACGTGTTTTACAAAATCAGTGAAAGAAAGTTATGAGAAGTTCTGAAAAAATTCAAGGACAACCTTCGTATTCATTAGAAATGAACCACCAACAGCCAGTCCATGAGTGAAATTATCCACAAAATTAGCAATAAGATTTAATATGGCACACATCTGTAACAATTTAAGCGATAACTTACTTTAATGTTGATCTAAGAAAGAGCTGACAGCTGGCTTTTGAAGACAAAAACTAAAAACTACCATTATCTAAAATCGTTCTTAATAAGAGGTTTCATTACTTCATAAGCTAATCACTTGGATCATGGCATCATTCATTATTTTGCTTCATTGATAAAATATTGCTGCTGAATGAATTTGTTAGCTTAAATTTCTAGAATTCTTAAATAAATATTCTCCAGATTACACGCTGACGAAGTCAAATAACTTACTCTACGTTGACTGAATTCACTTGTCAAACAGAGCTTCTCCAGCATGAAGCACAACAAAACACCTCCTGTTGTCCAAACACCTGCTGTCAATCTATCCACTATAATACAATAATAATTATATTATTACATATATCACTGCCGTAATGAACAAAAGTAGAAGTAACCTTGAGTATCTGCCCAAACAGTTGGAAGTAAATGAAGGAAGACATCACCAATTAGGCTTCCAACAGCAAAACTCAGCAACAGACACAAGCTTTGGTGACCATCTAAAAAATACACAATCAGGGCCAACAAAAAGCGAAAATTTTGTAAGGATATCCTAAAGAAATGCTTACCGACTTTCGGCATGATTCAGATTCTTTTTCAATTTATGTGCATTAATAATTTAGAAAACGCTCATTTTTGTTGGATTTGAGAGAGGTTCGAAATTGAATTTGTCTAGAAATGGGAAGGATATTTGGGAAAGAACTAGACGAACTTACAATTTGATTGTAGAAACTCAGTAAAATCATTTGGTAAAAGAAATGCAGGAAGAACGCCGCATGCAACGATGCAAGTGCAACCAAGCGCTGTCCACAAGCAAGCTTTCCACCAAACCAATTCTTTACCATCTTTTTTAGCCACTTCTTGCAGAAGTTTCCTTTCTTCTTGAAGTTCTTCTGCATATCTATAAATTAATTAGAAAAAAATAAATCATGCAAAAGTATTGAGAAGGAAAGTCTCTTTCTTACTCAGATCTGGGTTATGGGTTACTGTTCTAGAACTATTGCTTACATGAGTTTAGACAGTGGAGATCGTTAATTTTTATTCATACTTATTAGCAGTCAATATTGAAGGATGAGAGGGATGCTGCAGCTGTGCAGTCCATACAGTCAGACATAAAATTAATTAATCAGCAGCTGAGAAAACCTTGCAACTCTCCATAGTTTCACTAATGATGTTGTACTGCCATTCTTGAAATTGAAAACAATTACTTTTGTCCAAACCGTTTCGAAAAAGCAACAATACGTCCATCTGGATCAATCAATGTATCGGGTGGTATCTTACTGCGAGTGTCTAGACTTTCATCAGTTTTTTCGAAAGCAGTAAGAAGCATTTTTGACAATACATCATCATCACCAAATTCGGGTGCTGGAAGCTGATCCAACTCTGAAAGATAAATACTACCAGGAATTTAACAATCAAACGATTAAGTCAATTTATTTGGAAAAATTTCTGTTAACAGGAGCATTAGTGTTGTCTTTAACAAATATCACTCTACTGATTCATATTGGCAATCATGAAATGAATGAAAAAGTCATCCTTTTTGCTTTCTGCTCAAAGAATTTCACCTCTATCAAAAGAAAATGTTTAGACATGCTAAACAAGGGAATTATAAACATCAGTTTCTAAATCTAAAATTTTATCCGGCGATTGCAACTGATATATATATATATAATTTTTCATAATAATCTTTCACATCATGTAAATAATCAAATAAGGAAGAAATGAATTACGCTGCTCGAGAAATACTTGCTGAGCAGTGATGGGCCACAATAATAGAGTGGTGGATAATAACAGTTGTAGAATTGATTGATTTGGCGTACCCATTTAAATTTTATTTGACCTTTTATCGTACTGCATGCAACTATCTATTTTTTCCACTATATTACTGAAAGAAGTTTATACAATGTGTTGTACAATCGTCTTGATAGAGGCGCGACAAGTTTGTTAACCAAATGGTGGGAAGGTAGCAAGGTTTTGATTATATTTACAATGGAAAATTAGTAGTCCTTAAATTACTTCCCTATATCACTGATTGCTGTGATAGAATATCCCTGGAACATTTCTTCCAGAAAATCGTAGTAACATTGCATATATCGGGAAGTTCAGTGAATTATGATGAGTTGAAGCTTGAAAGTGAACGGCAGGAAGAAGGGGAAATTGTACGGAACGTGGAATGATGGATTAGAGGAAGGTAAGATCGATGTATTACAGGAACTAAGAATAGAATGGACGAATAAGAGGTTGCTTGAGGTGATCGAAAGGAAGGATCAATTAGAACAGAAGGAGGGGAAGAATGAAAAATCACAGAGAATGTTTGTGAAGAGCAGTTCTAGAAGCAGGTGTCTTCACAGAAAACTGGTCTCATTCCAAACTGCAAACAGGTTGTTCAGGTTTTTTGAAGTTGGTGAAAAAGAGTGCACATTGCAGTACCACTTCATTTCACTTTAATTTAAATCTGAACCAATACTACTTTCTCTCTGTCTCTCCTTTTCTCTCTCTCTCTCTCTCTTTCTCTCTCTCCAAAAATGCATCCATTTCTGCATACATATTGCGCATGTTTTATATTCATACACGTATTTGTTGATAAATGTATTTCTGATTGCACCATCGCTGCATCCGTAATGAAACGTAATGGGGAGATCTCAAACTAGCACTTCGTATTGTTCCCACCATAATTCATGCTAAAAGTGAAGTGAATGAACACTGAGCGAAGATGCTTGTGAGCATGCTGGAACAGATTAGCTGCAGTAATTTTCTTCAATTCAGTTTTCAAGGTAAACTAGTCTCGTGATATATAATGTGGGTTCATCTTACCAGCCGTTTCTGGTAATGTGACCAATCTACCCTAGAGTATTCTTGAAGAGGCCAAAACTAAGAAACAAAGAAAAATAACAAAACGTTGCATTATGATAAACATCGGTGTGTTTGAAACAGGGAAGGACAAAAGAAAGCGTAAGGCATTTTTCGATATCAAGGCCTCCAAAGTTGCAAATCACGGAACCGTCATGTATCATGAAGATGGAAATGCTACCGGTGTAAGTGCCTGTCCCTTCAGAGTTTAGGGCAATGTTGTCTCCCAGTAATTATGGAAAAAAGAACCCGCAGGGGGATAGCAAGTAATAGCAGCATAACGACTAGATATTTCTTTATCTCTTTTTTTCACATAATCGACTTCTTTCACAAAGTGACAATCGAAGATGAGAATTCCCGTCAGATTTGGCGAACGATTGATTCTTTTCTCAGCGGATCTCCTTATTGGTATACTAAATGAAAAGCAAAATTTTTTGTCGACGGGGAATTTTAGGGATCAATTACAATTTTCCATATGCTACAATGCCACTGTCCTAGTAGAGATTCCAACAAAAGTATGTAATGGGTCATATCAAGTAAGTGACAATCTTTCTAGCATTTGAAACATTTTTTGTCAAATATTCGTCAACTGACTACTTAAAAAACAGTACTTGAAAGTGAAAATAATGTTTACACGCGGTTGCATAAGCAGATGATATATAATCTGTTAGAGATAGGGCATATTTGTACTTACCTGAAACATATAGTACAATTGAGGATGGAGTGGAGAAGCGGTATACGAAGCTGCACCGCTCAGTCCTCAAATTTTCAACAGATCCTTCAGAGATTTTTCAAATCTATCTAAAATCAGGTTTTAGTTCCTTATTCGAGTACTTTTTAGTATTAATAAATTGTCCCGAATTAAATCTTAGCAATTACTGATTCTGCGATGAGAAAGCTTTCTTTAACAAACCCATCCTTATACTTATTCGGAAGTTATCTGGAATGAGTTAAACGCAGTAGTGAAGGATGTACTTTAGAAATGGATTTGTTCCGCTCATTTCTTTTCTCAACTTTCTATCAGTTAGAGATGGCGAACGTCGGTGCTACGTACTGCTAAGTTAGAAGGTAATCTAAAATAACAAATGCGTATTAAACATGAAGAAAGATGAATATTGTGAACAATGCGGATCAGAAACTAATATACAGGAAGAATGTAGGGAGAGTGGTGCAGTGGGACGTAGTTGAATGGAATATAGAAGAAAGGAAGGATAGGATAAAGGTGGCAGATAAAAGTGCTAAGATAAAAAGAGACGATAAGCTCGCTGACTTGATATGATGATGATAGGTATGTGAGATATGAACAGAAATGTTGGGAAAGGAGAACATGAAACGTTATAATTTGAAGTTTGAGATAGAGAAGTGCAACGAACAGCGGTTATTTCGGATGGTGGAACATAGGAAAAAGGAAAAGAGAAAAATATTAAGGGAAAGTATAGATGCTAAACACCTTGCTATATATATCTGTTTAAAGTAACGGTAGAAATCCGAAGTCACGGAGTAGCGTTCACTTCAGTTAAGCCAGCATTATGTGTGCTTTAGTATATCAACCATCTCTCTTCCCAGCGCAACATATCTTCTTCCCATGTCCATCATCTATTCTTTCCATTCTCGCTTGGTAGACACAGATATTTGCAAAAAGTTCAGTTTGCCAAGGTCATTCTACACCCCGATGCAATCTTCTTGGACCATTCAAAGTTAACATTTAACAAGCCAAGCTCGATCAGAAAGAATCGACTAAAACTATCATTGAATTAAATCGGAAATTGTGCTACGATGTCTACATTGATACCCATCTGGTTCAGTTTTGTCAAATCTCATCGGATCATCTCACCAAACTGTTATCACCTGATTTTAATATAAAAGATATTTTGGGAAAGAGGAGACTTTTCGCAAAAGTCATATACTAGACCTAACTACTGCGATGATATCGAGGTTTTTCTCTCAATTCCTCTCCATCTTTTTCCAAACATGAAGGTTTCTAATGGTCATGCTCGAATAAATCATCTCTCTTGTGCAATTTTTTCGGCGGAATGCTGTCAGCCCAACAGTCCTAAGAAAATCTTTATTTGCAAAACCTTTACAAATGAACCAACAATGGTTTTGAATCAGAATACCATGCAGATGAACTTTTACGAAATGTTCACCTGCATACAGCAATAAGAACTATCCTAAATCGTCGCAAACCAAAAACGGGTGAATGAGCAAATAATGATGGTACACCACTGATGATTATCACAGAACAATCGAACGAGCGACCAACATTACCGCTGCACTGAGAATACCTGCAACTGATCATCCTAATCTTAATAAAAAAATCCTTTAACATTCCTTAAAAAGGATATTAACAAGTGGCAGCATTGAAGTAAACGCTGCAATCAGGCAACTTAATAGTTGAATTTACCTGTTTCTGTATTTTATTCAAAATCATGGCTATTTTTCAAAACTTCCAAGAAGATGGAATTATTGAGAAAGAAAAGAAACATAAATATAAGAAAAGACTATTACCAGTTACAGGTAAAGTAACAAGCCAGGACAATGATATGTTCCGGAAAGTAGACCACTTTACAGAGCCACCTGCCTGCACTACACCTACTGCTACTACACTGCCAACCTGAATATCATATTACGAGAATTTAACAAAATGGTTCATGTGCTTCATATCCTACAAATTTACAAGTAAAGACTTTAAATTATATAAACAATAAATGTTTTGTCAACGATAAAAAATGGCATCATAGCGTATTGCTCTGTGCATCCGCAAAGGAATTTGAAAATTTTCGAAGGAGAATTGCAACAAAAAAAACACAATAAACGAAACCTTGCACTGTGTGGAGCTTACTGGAAGACCAAATTTGCTTGAAACTAATACTGTTACAGCAGCACCAAACTCAATTGCAAAACCACTGAAATTGAAATTTCAATTGGAACTTTTCAAAGAATGAAACAAAACAATGAAATATTTATAATTCATAAAAATTATGAAAACTGTAGCAAATTGAATGCTATGAATAAAAAAGAATTCTTTCATCCTACCTTGGTGGCGTGATTTTGGCAAGATTCTCACCAACTGTATAGATGACTCGATGTCCCAGTACCCAAAGGCCAACGCACATGCCACCGGCACCATAAAGTAGAAGCCAAACAGGTGTTGCGGATCGTTGCATCACTGAATTCTCCTTGTAAATGGCGTAGAGTGACACAAGCGGGGCGATTGCGTTGCTGAATATTAAATATCCTGAATGAAATGTTCGAACCTCCATTTTTTAAAAGTGGAATTGCTAAATTTTCGATTTTATAACACCGAAATCAATTCTCTTAAAAATTTCACATATAGCAAACAATTATCGCGATTGATTTCTTTTAATTTTGGAACGTAAAAATCTTAATTGAAATGCCTATACCTTACATCGTTGCCACCATGTGCGAAGCCGCCGAAGCAAGCTGTAAGTACCTGAAGGAAACTAAACAACTGAGATGCTTGCGGATCTTCCGGTTTAGAGGAACGAAAGAAGGTTTCGATACTTCTCGTCGGTCGTACCGTATTCGTACCCAAACCATGATGTCCATCGGTGTTACTTGTTTGCTGATTGCTTTCTTCTACCATAGTCACATGAGCATTGTTCCCATTATTATTATTGAGCAAATCAACAGATATTTCAGCTAGTTGCTGTTCCCTGCTGCTAGTCGGTCCAAGGCGTTTTCCGTCTTCATAGTGTAATAGGGAACGTGCATCTGAAACAGTAAATGAAAATAGAATTAAAATAAAGCCTGATATAAATAAAAATTGATTTCCTCTTTTATATGACATTATCTTTATTAGTTCCTCGGCTTCACCACCTGTTCTTTTTTCGTTTGTAAACTGAATCATCCATTTATTTCCTTCTCCATTACTACTCAACGGTTTTTTGAAAAAGCATGTTCCGAGAATCGAATTAGGTAAGTGATTGATTTTCTTGGGAATCAAATGAATGCAGATTAAGTAGACTTTCATGCAACTTTCGTATACGAAATATTTCAAGTTCCAAAAAATAAGAAAAGATTAATAAATGACAAACTCAAAAATAAAATTAATGCCTTCGCTTTACTATCAGTCACTACTTTTAAAATTCAAGACTTACTTCAAACTGTAAAAAATCTTACGTAAAATCCGTGAATTACTTAAATTTCTATATAAAATTTAAAAAATCCCGAATATGAAGTACATTTCTTAGCAATAAATTCAAACAAAAACAGGAAAAAAAAGGGAGAATCAAAAGCTTAAATATTGTACCTGTAGAGATTTTTTTGCAAAATAAAACAAAAGTAGGATCAGATATTATTTTAAACTTTTTTCTAGCATTTAAAATTTCTACATATGAGCTAACTAACTGCGTAAAATAACAAGTACTACAACAGAGGAAAGCATTGATAAGACTGTATAACCAACATTTCCCATTAAGGTAACTCATTAGGCATTACATTATTATAAGTAATCCAATACCTACTTACTTTTCTTTATTTCAAATATGAAGAGGATCTCTTCTGTGAAATCTGAATCTTGTTTTAAAATAGTTTATATACATTCACTCATACATAGTATACTCAAAGACTGTCAATAGGGAAAATTAACTACCACTACGGTAAATTTTTTGGAATAGGATTAGGAAAACATCTAGAAGGAAACTTTCAGATTATTTAACTCATTCATTCTGTGCTTCAGTAATATCATGTTCAAGCATCACTGTAATTAGGAAAAATCCTTCAATTTTTAAACATTTTTGTATGTATTCACCTTATCAGTTGCATAATTTAAATCTCGTCACACAATCACTATAATGTTACTAAATAATACTTTTATTGCACTTTACAGCTTACTCCAATTCATTTTTAAAATTAAAATTCATTTCTTTGATATTGATAACTTTGAAATAATTTGTTTAGTACCCGAAAGTTTGGTTTTGTGTGTCTAAAAGTGCCTCACAGTTATCATTAGCATAAAGCCAAGAACTATGTCAAAAAAATGAAGCAGAGTACAACTGAAGAATACACATAATGCTAATTGGTGTATCTTCAAACTATTAACAAGTATCAAGGCTAAAATAATTGGGTGAAGACTGAAGAATTCGTTGCAAAAAGCGCAAAGTTCTTACCTTTTTCTTCAAAGATCGTTTGAACATTTTCGTATGTTAAACAATGGTAGTTCAAGTTTTCAAAAGCAAAATGGTATGGACTGGTGAAATAATGAAATATGAAAATTCAATTTTATTAAATCAATCCATATTTGCAGGTGAAAAAAGTACCTCACCTAAAATGCGTTTCTTCAACTGCGGAGCCATAATGAAATGCACAAGTAGTGCAACAGCTGTTGCTGCACTAAATGTTATCACCAAAATAATCCACGCTGGCATCTTATCAAAGCCCAAAACTGCAAAACTCATCACTGCATCCTAAATTTCAATCCAACATAATATCTGCAAGATGCGACACAAATAATTTATTTTTCAGAAAATATGCGGCTATGAGAGTTCTTTCGGACAAAAAAACTCCTTTTTCGATAAAACACTGTTTTCGTCAAGAACCCCATAATGTATTGAAGAAACATTTACGGATTTACAGTAAAGTTTAAAGCAGAAGTTAAGAAAAATAAATATTTTGGAACTGCTGATAATTAGACGCTTTCTTGAAAACATACATTCGGAACCATTGTACATGACTGCAAAAACGTTGACAGCTACGCATATAAAATACAAAACAGGCAGAAGAATTAGGCCACAGTGCAAGGGACGTCGACGTCGTAATACAGCATGGTCGATGAAAGAATAAAAAAGAATTGAAACGATACCCGAAAGCAACGGTGACAGGAACCATGATATAACTGAAATAGACAATTCAGTAAATTATTACTCAGTTCACCAATAAACCTAAAACTAATAGACGGTTTTTAAAGATTTAACCTTTTTTAACCTAGTTATATATAGTGAAGTTATGATCGTAATTTTGTAAGCAAATGTTCGATTTATGATACTCGCTGGACAATCTTCTTGTTTTATATTATGCGCATGCCTTTCTGGATGGATCGCAGTGCGATTTTGTTCAGCATTCACAACTTCGAAATTTGAAATTCAGTTCCTTTTCAAACTGATAACGTTACCAAATTGCGAGTGGATAATGAAGAAAAAAACCAATGATTGGAAATTACTTTGGCACAGATGTGGCGTAACTCACATATGCGGATGACTGGCCACCAGCGTATTCCCTGCGTACCACGAGCTAGCAAAGAATAACCGAGGGTTGCTCCAACAATACTGTGAGTTGTTGACACTGGTAACTTCAAAAATGTTGCTATAAGTAGCCATGCGCCGCATCCTGCAGACTTCCTTTAATGTCTCAATTTATAAAATTTCAATTTCCAATAATACTTGCTTGAAAGCGGTTTTGAAATACACGTCTAACGAAGAAAAGTTTATTAAAAACTATGTATAGACTGCCTTTAAAAGGAAAAAGCTTTACGGCAAATTAGGTGAACCAGAAAATCACGACTGATAAAGTACAAAAAACTCAAAAGATCATCTCTACCTGAAAGAACGGAAATTTGGCCAAGCATAAGCTCATTTTCGCTACCATTGTAAACAGCCAAATCGATTACGCCTTTTCGCATTGTATCCGTAACCTGGTATCCCAATAGAGTTGCTCCAAGGGTTTCAAAAATGGATGCTAGCAAATAAGCTTGCTGAAGCGTAAGCACCTGAAACCAAACTGATTGCCACCAATATTTCAAGAATGTCGATGATTATTACCTATTTTACCCTTCGTATACAAATTATCAATCTTATTATTTTCTGAAATTCAACTAACCAAACTACTCAATCCTTCTGAAATGCCAAACAAACCTTGCTCCCAACACTCGTCCCGAAAGAATTTGCTGTATCATTAGCACCAATCGCAAATGCAAGAATTGAAGCAATGAAGAATCCAACGATGATCGCCCAGAACATCTCATCTTGGAATGCTTCTAACGTTCCTCGCATTGCAGACTTTCTCAGTAAATAAATGATGCGAATTCAGTTAATTTTTTCCCAGCGAGAATTCGATAACTGATATTAATGGAGGATTAGAGAGAACAAAAATCACAGGCGACGCGCCTAAAAGACGCAATTTCCGCGTAACGTAGCGTACGTTCTTTATAGCCGATCTTCCTACCCCTGCAAACATAAGAATCAAACGATATTTTCCATCAATTACATTAACTATGTACAACGACAACAAGTGCATAATATTAATAATTAACTAATTATGAAAAAAGATGAATTAAGCATCTTGAAAATGAGAAACAGTAAAAAGTCTTCGAGTTGAGAAGTAATGAATAATATAACTGGTCTTCTAGCAGAACGCATATAAATTGCAAATATTTGCAAATAAATTTCATGAAACTGGTATAAAATGTTTTAACCAGTGAAGAACCAGCAGTGAACGAAATACAATCCCGACGGATTATCCTTTATTATTCAACTCTAGAGAAGTTGTGAGACAATACGAAAATTTTTAAGTATTTTCAAGACGGATAAAACATATTATTTGTGTTGTTTTAAAATGATGTTAAGCGAGAAAGAAAGATGAACGAAGTATGTACACTGGAGAGGCAGCATGACGAAAAAATATATTGAATAAAAGGTATAAACTTCGAAATGAAAGTCTTAACAAAAATTTCGCACAGATGAAGTTCAAAGACCACGCAATCAGATGATAGAAGTGAACAGGAGAACGAGAGGAGTTAGAAACTACGATCTGAAGAGACTAGATAAGCTGTTTTAAACATTTTTCATTGACTTAGTCTATAAGTTAATCAGCCATATAAAATATATATAAGAGCAGTATAGCAAAGCTGCCACTACGCGTGTTATATACTCTTCAATGGACGAGTGACAACAAGATGGGGGGAGCAGACAAGGAAAAATTGGTATCCTATGATGCACTACTTGTTAAACGAAGAAATAATTACATCGACAAACTGATGATAAGTAAGCATAGTAAGGATTATAAGTGATACTGACAATGGTAAGAGAAGAAAAACGGAATAAGAATGGTGTTATCAATAAGAGATACCGATACTGGCTCGTTTGACTTCACTTGCTTGATGAATCATCAGGCCAGTTTTCTTTTTTTTCGTTGAAGCAATTCTAACGAGAGATGATCAACTCAGAAAACTAACCTTCATTGAAATGACTAATTAATTCCCTTTGTTCCACAAGAGATATCTTAACCATATAAGAATTTTTATTTCTTCGACAAAAAATGAGGCCTCGGCATGATGGAATGGGAAAAGAGCAAGTTTAACTGCAAAAAAGTTTTGAAAGGAATTCTACAATAACCACTAAGGTGGATCTTCCATTGCATATCGACACTTTTGTGATCGCAATCATGAGCGTCTTACGAAAAATCGTTAAAGATTTGACAACAAATATATTTACAAAGTTTCCAAACATTTAAAGACTGTCATTAATTTGGAACGTCGTCTTCTGCTTGCATGGTAGAAACGGTGATCAAACAAGTTCGTTATCACTGACTTGTCTATTTGCTTTTCTACAAACTTGTCATTATTCTCTGTCAATCACTTCATAATTAACTTCTTATCAACAAGCCCATTTCCTACCAATCTATCAATATAGTCAACCACTTTAATGTTTTAGTGATACTCGTTACTGTCTTAGAAGTAAGCGGGGATACTTTTGAATCTTTAATTTGAAGCAAGAGAAGAAGAGAAAAAAGAACAATATTTGGAACGGAAAGGTATCTCTCAAAAACATTATTTCATCATCTGTTCCCTTCAGAAATTATGTATCAATAGGATGGTACGCAAGTGATGATGATTTATAACGCAATTTGAAATGCTAGAAATGTTCAAGAGAAATAAAAGAGAAAGGAATGTGTTGAATCAGAGATGAACCAATCAGTCTAATTACATGAACAATTTGCCGTCATGTGATATACTATAAAGCATCACTGCTTCAAATCATAGCAATAGAGTGCATACATTATCCCACTATCACTATAACATATGTGTGGTAAAAAGAAGTCAACCTAGTAAGGGTCGCTAATTGGAAGAACATTGGGAACTCCCTCTTTTACTCGCAAATTAGCAGCAGCGACAATAATATAATGTTGCAAATATGTGTCATCAAATTAATTTAAATGAAGTAACACCTCATCTACTACTGTACAAAATGAACAGTTTAATTCCTGATGTCTCCATCGATGACTAATCCAAGGTCTTTTTTAAGTCAGCAGAAAATACGGAACCCAGGAGAATGCTGCTCTCTTAAACAGAAATGATTATGATACTAATTTAAGGATTTTGCTTTTCAAATCTCGTTCCGAACCCTTCACATCCACAATTCTTGGAGAGAAGTCTAAAAAAGCCCAGCTCATCGATTAAAGCGTTTTAGTAGATGGATAAATTCATACAACAGAGAGTTTTGTAGTTATAAATGACCTCAACTTCATGATGGAGATATAAAATTGCAGAGAACAGACAACGAAATTCCCCTCAAGCGATTATCACATCATATCCCAACAGATGCAAGGTTATAATGTTGATAAGTTCCAACATCCATGAATAATTAAATTTTAACAAAAATTGAAGGACCTCAATTTCAGGTATAACATCTTGGACGAAATATAAATGCCTGTCATCTTGCTAGAGCAGTCTTACACCTGCCCAAAGAAAAATGGATTTTTATTCAATTGAAAAAATCCTACGACAATTTCCATATATATGAATATGAATAATGTCCGGTCCCAACAACACCTCCCTTGTCTCCCTTTTGCTGCCTTTCAGCAGCGGTCCAAAAATTCCCAGGTAAACTGCAGGGATTGAGATCATAAAGTATGGTGTGAGACGATTGCGCACGAATGGCGGTACATGCGCGACGGCATCACACTATCACAGATACAGACAAAGCACACGTTGACTAGAATGGCTGAAGTGCTCACCAAACCGTCATTGTGAGCTTACATGCGCTCGTCCGCCTCACCACAAGACATCTTTAAATTTTCCCAACTTATGACATTAAGCTGTTCCTTAAAATCGACTTCGCAACAACCTCTCACGTGACAGAACGTTAAAGATAAGAGGAAACAGTATGGTAAATCGGGATATGCAGGTTGACTGATAAAATCCTGTACTTCTGTCTTTTCCAAGTGAATTAGATACGTATGTCCGCAGTAAGCTGGAACTATAGGAGAGTGGAAGTTGCAGGAAAAGCTGAAATTGCAAGGAAAGTTGTCGGAAAGTGAAACTCGCGATCCGTTGCGTAAGTAACTGGAATTTACGATTGTTTGACAATCGCCGGTAATGGCAGATTGAAGTAGTGCAGTTATTTGGTAACTTGATGGAAACCTGCTCCTAACATCAAGTATCCCAAGGAACTACAATTTTTCGATTCAGTAACGAAGAAGAGTTAAAGTGCAGGAGGTATTTCCGTTAGTAAAGCAAATTTGAAATATTCATACATTCGATTAGATGGTTCGACAAAGGGATGGAATAGCTGATAACTGATTTCTTCACAACGAGTCCCTACAAGTGTACAGGTGTACTCTTAGCAATAATTCAGGGACTGCAATAACTTCCATTTATCTAAAAAGCCAAGTAAACATTCCAGATTGTCGCTGTAGCCAAAAACTCCAATAACTTGGGTAATTTTTGCGACCACCCATTGCTCAGTTATAACAATCTGTCTGTGAAACACAAGTTTGCTAGCCCCAGTAATTAGACTAAATGATGAAGTGGGAATTATCTGTGATGAGAATTCTCGAATATTAAGATTTAGCCATATCCCAAATGGAAATGAAAAAGAGAAAGATTACCTTACAGCAGTTAGCACCAGCTCCAGCTATGCTCAGATAAGAAATGAAACAGACGACCGGAAGCGTACCGAAAATACTTTTCAATTCGACAGATTGAAAAACGGAAGAGAGAAGAAGCAGAAGAGGGAGATGGCGAACAGAGACAGACTGACAAATGGTGGTAACAGAGGAAGGCGGTAGTTGACAGAGAGGAAGTGACGTGTAGATCGATCGGCGTTGAATAGGAATAGGCAAGATTCGGCTAGAATTCGGCAGCTGTGGTCGATCTCGACATGCATCTCAGAGGTGAGTGAGGGGAGGATCTCGACTGAACACCTTCAACGGACTTTCCTCTGGTGCGGGAAGAGCTTTCTTGACCACAACTTTGCTTCTCCTCGCCCGAGCCTGCTCCTTTGTTCCTTAAAACAGTGAAAAGGTCATCTAATTGTGTAATGCTGCGTGACTTGCATTCGCATTTTCAAACATTAGCATAAGTTCGAATTCCTTCATCGCTCACACCTTACTCATTTTCATCATTTATTGCTTCTTTACTCTTCCTCCCCTTCACGTGCACACCTGTACACAATTCACTTACGGAGACATCAGGGACGAGAAAATTAATTCGCTTAGTCGCTCGTTACTCCTCGCTCGCTTAATCTCGAATTATGAAGAAACTCTGCGATCAAATTAGAGTAATCTGTAGCACGAAATTCAAGGAAGTAAATGTAGTTGACGTCTAGAATGGAGGAATTTAAAAATTCAATTCAAGGAGCAACGGTAAGTGGCACCACAGCAATGACGAGAAGCATTCATTGGTATCAGTGACCGACGATCGTCATAACTTCGCTCATTGTATCATAGTCTTCATCAAACAAGACCTCACTACATATCGAGTGTGTCAAACGTATCGGCGGCAAAAGTGTGCAAACACTATGATCGCGACAACATTTAGGTGTTCCTTTCTAGACTGAGTTTCTCTTTCATTTGCGGGTAATCAAAACTGTTCTCTCCTGTGTCAGGCAGATTTGATAACCGATACGCTTGGGTGTACTCCAAACTTGGGTAATTAAATCTTTATTGCTTCAGATTTGATAGCATACAATAAAAGAATGCAAACATTAACATTTCAACAATATCCAGGCGAGTATTAAAGACGATACCAATCAGACAAGGAGAAGAGAAATCGTTTTACCCTCTCGTTAAGCAACCACCTCCTTGAAGTAAATCCTTAGCAATGCTTCTGGAGCTTGGGACTTTCTTTATCCTGGTGAAGGGATGATCATGATAGTTTAAAGATTCCAACTAAAGGCGTAAAATTTTAACTTACAGCGTCGATTTAAGAATAAAATATTTCATTATTCTTCGTAATCTTAATTTCAGCGACAAAGCCTGTAGACAAGGAGCATACATTTAACTTATAATGTTAAATCCAGAACGAAAGATTTCAGCATTTTTCCTTTCCTCGCGTTTTCAGCGACAAAACCAAAAATTCTTCCAAACTGAGAAAATTCACGGAAAGTGACTTCAAATTCAAATCTTCGAAGAGTGAAAATGGAATGTAAGAAAGAATAGCGATCAAAATACCAACCACCACCTTTCTTTGCACACATACAAGCAATCTTATTGCAATTTTCGTTAAAGGAAGACTTTCTGAAGAAATTTTCGACGACCGAATAAAATACGTATTTATCTGGTATATCAAAAAGAACAAAACTGGATGTGTGAGACTGATCAATGATTCCACCAGTTTCGGGAGTAATTTTTTGTAAAATAGAAAGTTGTTCATTTTATAGACAGTACTTATGGTACAAAAAGATCACCAACCATTTGATAACAATTATCGGCGTATTCTTTAGTATAGTACATTAAGAGAGTAAGCAAGCACATATCTCAGAGTTTGATTAACAATATACAGCAAGTGATTTCTGTTGCATAATTTTCGAAAATTCGTATTTTCACAATTGAATGTATGATTTATCAGACCGAATCAATTTGTACAAATTTCGTTCCTTCTGATCAGTAGCAGATTATTTATTTCCTTTAAATGAACTATGTGGTCCGCATTTTTTGCAGTATCATGTAAATCAAGCATATTCATCATCTGTTACATAACACAGCTATCCGGAGTAAGGATAAATACTGTGATTATTGGAAAGTTTGAAAATTGACTTTAAGAAAGCTTGGAGTCTGAAATATGGAAAGTGGGAAAATTTTCCACATAGTTACTGTTAAATCATGTGAAAAAGAATTCCGTATCCTCTCTTCACATTATTGTACACTGGAATCAATTCAATTCACTCGCCACATATTTTCAAGACAACTTTGTAATCAAAAGAATGTATGAGGAAGAAAATAAAACGATGATGATAATTAGGAAAAATAAAATCTTCGTCAGTAAACTTGGCGTTTACTGAAGAACAGTAAACATAGTTCAAAATATTGAAAGATGCGAAATTAACTGTAAACTTATTGAGTGATTTGTCCTTATTTTAATTCTATACAATTTCAATAGAACCAACTAGCTGATGGTTCCGCAATGAGTAGCTAGAACGATCAGCACTCGTTCCAAACAGCATTGGAAGTATTTATATATGTGTTTTACTAATGCATACATCCAAGCCTGATGATAACCTGTCCTCTTTATGATGCGTATGCATTTGTATTTTTTCACAGTATATTGCGAGGATTGCGATAAACATAAAGGGATAAAACAGGGCGAGAAAAATAGATTATATTCAGGAACTGATGTGGTGTTATTTGGATATATCTGCGTTTGGTGCAAAGTTCCGGTTGGATCTGATCAAAGTTCCATGCGGTACAATATTCGAATCCACCTCATGTCACCATGTCAACAAAGTAACCAATGCGTGAAGTTAATTTACTCTGTCACGAATATGTTCCCATGACAACCGCCCTTAGATCTAACTGCATCTGATTCTTGTCTTCTTCCTGTCAGCTTTTCCTCATACTTTAAGCTACTTCAAATTGTTCATTCTGTATGAAAACACCAACTGCTATGCGTTCGTCTCTGTAAATGTTGTTCCACGGTTTATGAGTTTGAGTGTTACCGGAAGCAATATTTCGATTCTTCCGATAACCGAAGAACAATTTTCTGTTTCAGCTGATTTCATCAAATTAGTTTTATACTTAGAAAATTTGCATCCAATGAAAGGACGGAAAGAGACGAGAAACGTGGCAACTTCTTATGGACGCGGTATCTTTTATTATATTATGTGTATTTATTGATGATAAACTGAAAGTGGTTAGGAATTCCCAAAATGTAGTTCTTTTTGAGTGTTACCTCCTCAAGTATGAATTTTGTAGCATCGCCGACATATCTATCGATCAGTGATGGAATACTACGTGCAACACCTTGGTCGTGGCGTTGTAAATTATATTGCAATGGTGCAAACTGCAAATACTGCTCATGGAAATCATGGTCCCTAAAAGAGCAGGCCATACGAGGATTATATTCCTCATGGTAAAAAACCTTTATCCTTCTATTGATTGGAAATGATATTTGCATTTATCAATAATAAATGCTACTGGAAGTATTGCAGGATAACTGAAAACATTGTGGCAATGTCTCGACCAACTGCTAAAACATTTACTGATGATAACCTCATTGCGCAGTTCTACAAGTTCGTTTTCCGACCATGAAAATTTAATTTTTTGAAGAACTGGAATTCACTCATTTCATTTTATTTGTAACGACTTCATTCCTTATTCTGCTTATTTCTCAAGATATTATATTGCAGAGCAAACATATGTGCAGTCATCAATCTTCAAATGCTTGGTGAACATGATTGTTGTGGACCAGAGCTACTCCCTTCCGGTTTCACATATAATCCGGAAATACTAATGCAGAACGGAAGTAAGAAATAATATATTAAAGAAATTTTGCAACATTTATTTATGAAATAAAAAATATTCCCTAACGTTTCAGTACAGTTTTACAATTTCGTTTGGCCTGACTTTGGAACTCTTGGAATTGACGTTCTCTTGGATATTGTGAAAGTTGTTCACTGTTCTCTCAGACAAGGTATTCATATAATATTTAGAAAGAGTTGAACTAATTGAAGCTATTAATATTCGAAGTTTTGTACCTTTAAACTTTTTGAAGTGTTTAGGAAAAGTGGCAATACATTGTCACGCAGGGCTTGGTCGTACCGGTGTTGTCATTGCCGCTTATATGATATGGGCAGAACATTTCACATATGCAGAAGCCATAGATCGTGTTAGGACTGCAAGGTAGTACTTCCCTCCGATCAGAATTGATATTGAATGAGCAAAATGTAAATGATCAAATGAAATTAACAATGAAAGAATCTTCGAACTTGGAACAATATATCCAAAGCGAAATATTTGCATTCGATTAGCCCTACAGGCCAAATTCGGTGCAGAGCAAAAAACAGATAAGACTGGTAAAGGAGTTCTGGATGTTTTTGGAGAAATATGCTGCAGCTTTACCGCAAACGGGAATGGTACACTTAAGTGATTACATACACATGCAAATGAAAATTCTCTCCAGCAGTCAAGCCCGGAAGTATCACCATATCCCTAAGGTATACATTATTAATCTTCCAATTGCTAACTAAAAACTTTAAATTAATAATAATAATAATAATAATAATAATAATAATAATGGAAGCTTTCTTATAAAAATAATAACAATGGTGACTAATAACGTATAACTTCATAACATCCATCAATATTCCATTCCACATGACGAAGTGGGAACTTTTTCTCAAACGAATAACCGTAACTTTCTTCGTACAGTAACTTATCATGAATGAAAGGTGTTGCATGCGGCGATGAAAGAGCTGCTACTCGTTGTTCATGGCGAACTTGATGGCACGACTAAGCGATGGATTAAAAATATTTTGAAATGCAAATCAATGATTGATCAAGAATCTTCAGAAAAGTGCCCAGCACGATTACCAACACCACCGTGAACATTTTTATTTGTAATATTCGAAATTTATCAACCCATCAATCCTATTTTCATTGTCCTTAATCTTAGTATTGCATGAATGCAGATCATCTAGTGACCAAATTATTAATTTGAAGTGGTTGCCGCTAGAGAAAGGTCAATACAAGATGTTAGAGAAACAGATGTAGAAATGTTTTAAAGCAGAGCATTTTGGTAATTAGAAATTTAGCTTAAGTTCAAAACGATTAAACCAGGTTCAGAACTCAACTATGTGCAATTTAAAATATTCAGAAAAGTGAAGTCGCAAGAGATTGATATTTGTATATGCGGAATGTTGGAGAATTGCGGTGAAATTTTGAATTCGGGCGATAAGGACACAAAAATAATCAAGGATGGTGCATTCAAAATGACTAATTGCACGAAATTTATACGTACTAATTTCCGAGGCAATATGCTTTTGTTGTTGCGAACATTGGATCGGTTGATGAATTCATTCATTAAACCAATCATTCCAAAAGAAGAACTCCTTGGTAATCTTCGACGAAACAACGAGCATGCGGTATGTTGTATAAAAAGCTCATGCCATTATTTGTAGAATTAAATCCAAACTTCGATAAAAGCAATATTTGGACTTCGGTCCAACTAAGTGAAAATGATAGACAACAGTTATGGCTTATTTCAGGATTGGCAATGTTTGAATCGTTACCTTCTGGTCACCATGGCATCATTAAGCAGTGACAATCACAAAAACATTGCAAAACTTATCAGCCGTTGGTACCTCGGTGAATCAGCTAATGATGATGATATTACAATCGCCTTACAAAAACACCTTCGTCGAACTTGATAGAGATGAAATCAGTACCTACTATATTATTTTTGTATTTTATCTCAAATCCCAGGTCATTTTAGAATTTTAAATTGCCGGTGCTTAATTCTGTATATTAAGTCAGGTTTTAACATCATCATCTTCATGCTAACATATTCATTTTTCCGAACCTAATCTTTCCGAGAAGGTACAAATGGTTCTTGTGCAGAGCAAAGCTATTATATGGTATTCCTCAACTAATAATTCCATTCAGCTGTTATTTTCACATTGTGTTAAGGATGTGGCAGAATATAGTAGAACATTCATTTCGAGCTGTACAACACAACATCTACAACTGATATTACTAATGGAAATCAAGAAAATAACATATTGAAGCATATGCGTTGAATACGTGAGAAATAAGCCTCTGATCTGCGAAAGTCACGTTCGTAAGAAAAGGAAATATAGCAAAACAAAATCAAGTCCTCGAATCCTGCGATATTGTGGATGGTTGTACCAGTCTAGGTTGTTGAGGCCTGTAAAGAACGTTACATGCTGCATGTATATCACATGGAAGCAGACGTACTATTCGGCTCCGTGTCAGTTGTCATAAAGCATCACATCAAACATCCGCTGAGCTAAAACAGATATTTGAAATACTGATGAGTTAAGAGAGAAGAGTACAATAGTTAACTCCACATGCATTATTGCTGAAAATAGCACTGAACAATTACGTGAACGTATTAGCAATTTTAATCTCTTCAGCGTCCTATATTTCATCATTATGAGAGTTTATCATTGTGATAACAATTATCTCTTCACATTAACTGTTACAGTATTAACTGCCGAATTAACAAGGTAACAAATAGCCAACCGTATTGGGTGAAAAGAACGGCGAACTAATTTTTTGATTTTGAGACGGACAGCACAGAAATTGATAGAATCAGGTAGTGCAATGGATCGAGCAACGGGAAAATATGGAAAAATAAAATGGATATTCCTTTGGATCGGTTACCATCCAATATCAAAAAATAACTGAATAAAATAAAAACTGGAATATTATTTAAAAAGAAGAAATGAAGAAGGTATCAAATTGACCATTAATATTGAACCTTCCGTGCTTTCGGATATCTATATGTTTTGTAGAGGAACTGAACGATTGCCGACATATCCGATACCACAAGGCACATACTACAGACACTATCACTTCTGCGCTTCTCGACTTTCCTCCTAAAAACTAATGCAGTCATTAACAACCATCTTTCATATATTTTAACTATTTGATCATCGCCCATAAATTTCCAGCAAAAAAAGACAACCTTCTTCAAAGTAACACTTTTGTCAAAATGACTTACTGGAGCTTTCAGCTCAATACTGGTTGCTAATAATATCAACATCAACTTGGACGTTGCTGCTTCATCAAAGACCAATAATAAGTGGGACATCCCAAACATGAGAAACTAAAAGGTGAAGAAAAATCCATTCACTTGTTACCATTTTTTCTTTGCGACAAATTCACTTTTCAATCCTGTCACATTTCCTACTTGTACTGGTAGAAATCCGATCGACATACATCGCTAATCATTACAAAGTAGAAACAAAATCGAATACTGAAGTAGCATTAGAAAGAATAATTTCGGACTGAAGTAATTTTAAATTCAATTGGAATTCACTCAGTTATATTTCACTTTGAGCATCTACAGAGTTTTTATCATCCGTAGAGTGAGTTCATTATTAAGATAATATTCCTGAGATCGAGATCGCAAAACATCCCACCTTGACTTGAAACCATTTCGTAAAATCTTTAACGACATCATGAAAAGTGAAAGAAGCAATAGGAAGCTGCGCAATGACGGAATGCAATGGTACGTCAAGTGGGAAAAAGGAAATTCAATACTTCCCACTTCCAGTCTTGCCGAAATGAATGAAGACGGAAGATGCGGAAAGAGGGATGACATTCTTGTCTACCGGTATGTCTTCCGGTCTCCCGTTTCCTAGAGCAGTACCATCTACTGTCAGCGCTTCCACAGCAAATATCCAATATAGATCACATAATTACAAAAAAATATCAGATGTATCCGTACTTCCTTCCAGTGTTATACAGACAAGAACCGTCATCGATCTTTCTATAGCACTCTACAGTCACGTAGAGATGGATGTCTCTGCGGAAGTTGCCCGTATCATTACTTCCCACGGTACTTCTGGGCAATTTTTTATCTACCTCCCATATGTATACAGAGGTATATATACCTGTAAGATAGAACAAAGTCTCAGTAATCTTTACTTATTATTACCGGTGGGTTATCATGTCAGATTGTGAGTAATGAGGACAAGGATTGGGTAGAATTAGCAAGCGCAACTTTAACTTGTTGCAGAGGTGGCTATTAACGTAGTAAAGAACGTAAAATGAATTTGCTACATTCGGCGTTGTTACTTGTGCTTATTGCTCTGACATGCTGTTACGTGATTTGTGCAGGAGTGGAACGAACGCAATATCCAGAACTTCTCGATAGTAATATTTATGTTACTGTTTCAAGATTCTATATCAAATAAACAGGATAAATTCTCACGAATGTCAGTGAGATTCTACCTTTTTTCTTTCCCACAAGATTTCCAGAAGTCTGTGAATTGAAGATTTATGTTTGATTTCTTAAAATTATGTTGCCACTCATGCTTCGCGTTTCGTAACATTAATATCCTGAACATTATTATTTGTCCACATATACTTCTAAAAAGCTTGGGTGAACAAATTCATCAAATTATACGATATATCGGAGAAGATATTTAGGGTTATATGGTAAAGTTGAGGAACAATGGATAACGAAACATCAAAAGCATAGGACAAGATTGGTAAATCAATTAGGCATCAAAGAGAAAAAAGTGAACATTGTTCCAAGGTTGGTTGTTACAAACTAATTTTAAAGTATGGTTACTGACTGATTTGAAGTACCTTTCAAAGCCATGAAGTAGCTTATTCGATTGAATTAACCAAGAAAAGATATTTACGAATTTTTCTTGTAATTAAGAAAAAAGAACTCAAATAGACATTACTACTTATTTCATTTTCATTATCACTACTATCTGATCTTTACTTTTTTTCCATGGCAATTTAGACTATTAATCAAGCGAGCTTTGAAAATGATGAGACCTGGTGATGTACCTCATGAGATATCTGATGATATCGGTGAGTACACTCAGGAAGTGGATGATACGAGGAATGTGGGAAAGGTTTGGGATGATCAAATGCGACAGTATGAAGGGGAACACACGAATATTTTGGCAATAGGCAATCGTAAAGCGAAATATCCGTCAGTAAAACAGAAGAAAGTTGATCCGTCGAAGTGCGTTGGAGAGAGAGATGGTTTCTATGAGGTTAATTAGTTCTAATTTCGCAACCATTAGGAAGAGAAGTATGAAATTAGAAATTAAGTGAAATTGACGATTATTAGAAGGAAATATTCTTTTCGTGCTTTCTCTTTTCTCTCGAAAGATCTAATTCAATTTCAGGCCGGACCATGTGAACGATGGTACCTATTATGTCGTAATGGAAAGGCGAGGAAAATTTTCTGTCCTAATGGGCTGTACTGGAATGGTGATAAAAGCCGCTGTGAATTAAAGACCAATATTGCCTATTGTCAGTGTAAGCTTTTCTTTCCTAATTTTTCAAGCTTTTCGAAAGTTCTTTCCCGAGAAGAAAAGAGTAAATAATCCGAGAATTACCTTAATCAATTGGTTTAGGTGTTGAATATTTGCAAAAAATGCTATGTTTGCAGTGAGGTTTGATTGTATTGGAATGGATGACGGTGTTTACGTTGATGGTTGTTCAAATGTTTTCTGGTTATGTAACAACGAAACAGCATCGCTTTCAAAATGTCCAAAGGATTTGTATTTTAGCATCAGTAAGCTAAGAGTAAGTTTTCCTCTTTACTTGATCCTAATTTGATATTTTTTAATTTTATTGTTATAGTGCGATATCAAAGAAAGAATACCAGCATGTGGAGGCATCGATCAGGATGAAATGAAGTCCATCAGTTCTCAGGAAAAAGTTTCTCGGAAGTCAAGACAGAATCGGAGAGAGCGTAGGTTTTAAGGGTTAGTAGAACTGAGTCAAACACTTGCTTTCTGCATAATACAATGAAATAGTAGCTATTTTTTTTTCTTTAAATATTCAAAGAGAAAACTAAAAGGTTGAAATTAACCCTTCAGAAATCACTCACAAGATGTTCAAACCTCACCAGAAGCAAGACATTTGTGAAAAGCGGGAAGACGGAAAATATGCCATTGGTAAATGTTATGAGAGATTTCTTTTTTGTGTGGATGGAAAAAGTCTGATCATTAAGTGCAAAAATGGTCAGTTGTACTCAGCAGAACATCAGCAATGTACAGATGCTCGAAATTTGCCGTTCTGTCGAGGCTTTACGGATATGAAGACGACATCAGCTACCGGGTGAGCTCTCCATTAGAAATTCCAAATTTTGTAACAGAAATATTTTTGGAAGTTCATTTTCTTTACTTCTTGTTTTAGGTATTCTGTTTCATGCTCTTCGCTTCCAGATGGAATCTATGAGCTAGGGGATTGCGAAAGAAACTTTTCAATTTGTCGTGATGGTTAGTTCACCTAGGCATCACCCATTGTTATTCTTTTTTGACTAACGTTCTTGTTAAACTCCATTGATCAGTGCTCAACCTGATTAATCTGTTAAAAATCTTCAGCATATCACTCAGGAAGTAATATCAGTAGATGATAGTTTATTGTTTTTACTCTATATTTCTGTATTCAGGAGTGGGAAGCAATGCTTCATGTAGCTCAGGTCTTGTGTATAATGGACAAACAGGACATTGCGACCATGAGTTTAATGTTGAAAAGTGTCTAAAGTATAAAAAGATTGAGGAACGGCATGAACAGGTCGCACGTACAGACATAGGTACTACAGGTCATTCAATAATTTAAAAGACAGAAAGCTGCGTATATTTCCTTGGAAAGTTTCACGGATGGGAATTCGACTGAATCAGACTTAGAAATAGAAAATTCATAAATTAGATTCATATTGTGATTCTGAAGTAATTTTTCAAAGAACATGAGTTCAGAATCTGGGAAGTGCAATTCAGGAATCGTCGATAAGATAGCGGAATCTCACCACAACCAAAATATTTGTCGAAAATGGGAAAATGGTATGTATGCTATTGCGAAATGCTACGGGAAATACCTTTTTTGCGTCGATGGAAGAGGTCTTGTAGTTGTTTGCAGTCATGGTCAGTTGTTCTCACCTGAACATCTCCAATGCATGGATGCCGAAAAGTTAACTTCTTGTGCTGGTTTAACAAATCCAGAAACAACTATTTCTGGGTAAAGTATAATTTTCTGCTGATATAAATCGATCACAGTATTCGGTGACTTTTTTTTAGGGACCTAGGCTTTTGAAAAACTATGAAAATTCCTGTCCGCTGTTTCAGATATTCCGCTCAATGCTCTTCGCTTTCTGATGGAGTTTATGAACTAGGAAATTGTAAACGAAATTTTTTAATTTGTTTCAATGGTTAGTTTTGTTTGACTTTTCAATTTTCGGTATATATTTTGCTTTAGCAAAATACGGTAGAAACCGTTTCACTTTGTAATTGTATATTCAGGCGAGGGAAGCATTGCTTCATGCGATCCGGATTTTGTTTACAATGGACAAACAGGACACTGTGACTACAAGTTTAAAGTTGAAAAATGCTTGAAGTATAAGAAAAATAAACAAAGACGTGATAAACCAACTTTACCACATGAAAATACAGGTATCTGGAAGTGGTTTGATTAAGCGAGTTAATTAAGCGATTTCAATTAAGCGAGCTAGAATTTCGATGTTTGTATTGCAGATTGTCGTTGTAAGGAAGAAAAAGACGGTCTGTATGCAGTAGGATGTACCGAGAAATTCTATTCATGCTCAAATGGTATTTCAACTCCACATGAATGTCCAAAGGATTTAGTTTTCGATGTTGATAGTGGTTTTTGCGACTATCCGAAAAATGTTGTTGCTTGTGGCGGACATCGACCGATAATGAGTGACGAAGTCAGTGTTAATGAGTAAGTCAACTATTCTTTAGATTTTCAGGTTTCAGTTACGAAAATGAGATGTTTTTTTGAAGAAAAGAAATTGCTTCCGAATTAGTTTCTGGTTGTTCAATTTTGGAAGATGGAATTTATGGCTTATCACCTTGTGGCTCTGGATATTATCATTGCTTGCGTGGTGCAACGTCTTTTGCGAAATGTGCATTCGATTTGGTGTTCAATCCTTCCTTGAATCGATGCGATTCTAGGTAACATTATACAAATAGAATGCGTATATCGGTTGAAATTCATTCATATTTGTTTCCCCAATCTTTTTTTCAGAGAGAATGTGCCTGGCTGTAAGCAGTACAACGAAATATCAGATGAAGTCAAAAAACCGACAGATCGTATTACGGTTGAACGCGTGGAAGGTATGTGTGAATAAATAATCCCCACCATATGGCAATTCATAGGACACATTACTTGTAGGTCAATTCTTATCATTACCTTCTTTTATTTGCGATTTCTATCAAATTTCGTTTTTTAAGATATTTCAAAATGTAAAGAATTAAGCGATGGTTTTTATGTGGTTGGTTGTAGCAGAATATATTATGGCTGCACAAATGGCGAAACATTGTATCTAAAATGTCCATGGAATCTCGCTTTCGATTATCGCAGTGGCACTTGCGATGAGCCAAATAATGTCGAAGCTTGCAAGTATGTGGTCTAGGCATCTTTAATATACTGATGATATCTTTCTTTCCGTTTTTTAATGATGGCTACCGTGGCTAAATAATGTTATAGAAATGAAGAGATGCCAACATCACTGTTTGACGGTACTGCGCAGATCATGCCAAGTTGTACTGCTCTTTTAAATGGGGCTTATAAATTCGGTCCTTGCTTAGCGGATTACATTTTGTGTCGAGATGGCATTACTACTTTGGCCAGTTGTCCTGATCCGTTGGTTTTTAATTCTGACAATTCCCGATGTGCTTTGATATCTGAGGTTATCGCATGCGGAAAAGTCAATCGGTCAATTAGAAACAAATTAGGTAAAAATTATGCCCAAACTTGATAAGAAATGAATTTAAAATGAATATTTTTTTAGGAATTTTGCAAAATATTTTTTCCTGGAAACCTATATCAAATATATATCAAAGACTTGATTAATGTGAAAGCAACATATTGTTAATTATAGATGTCCAGTGCGCTGCTCGACCAGATGGCGTATTCTCCAATAATTGTTCAAAAAACTTTTATATCTGTGCAAAGGGAAAAATATATTTGTTTGCATGCCCTAATGGGATGGTCTACGACAATAAATTTCGTCGATGTAGAGATTCCGTTGAAGCTCAGGCTTGTGTTCAAAAAACTGAGTCTTCGGTAATTAAATTACCGCAGAAGTCATCATATAACTCACCTGGCCTGATAATGAAAACCGATGACAAATTTTGCGATGGTCGTCCCGATGCGAATTATGCAACCGGATTATGTTCGAGAAATTTTTTTTCATGCGTTGTAAGTGTTTTATTTCGACTTAATATCATTCGCTTTAATTCATTTCAAATTTAAACTTCATAAAATTAGCTAATTTAGCGCATGAGAAAAGTGTTAATGTCATGTCCTGGAACACTTGTATTTAATGCACCAATCAATCGGTGTGAAGAGCCAGAAAATGTCGCAGAATGCCGAAATAATTCAGTATCCGATGGGGAAGATATAGCGAAACAAGTGATAACTTCTACGCTTACGCCATTCTGTGTAGGACGGAAAGATAACATTTATCCATTGGATACTTGTTCGAGCAACTATTTGCAATGTTATAATCAGGTTGATTTTGCGAAAATTTTTATGCATTCCAGAGTATTCCCGAAATAGAACTCATGTTTTCCGTAATTCGTCCATTTAGATTATGTTAGATAATTATTAAGAATATTTTAGAAAGGAATAGTGAAATACTGTCCAGATAATATGGTCTTTGATGGAACTCTTTCCGCCTGTGTTCCAAAAGCAGCTTGTAATCGAGCAATAACATCAGTGCATGTGCCATCTGGAAGTGTAGGAAATGATAATAAGCTAAATGAAGAAAGTGAGAATCATATTTCCGGTTGTACCATAAATATTAATATTTCTTTTCAGAAAATTGCTATACTACCGGTTTCAAGCTTTTTGTTACTACATTTACCTTTTGCTTTCCTTACAGTATTTAATTTATCGAAAAGCAATTTTTTTCTTGTAGCTACCAAATATTCACAACCACGTTGCTCTGAATTGGCGGATGGTGACTATTCGGCGGGTTGTGTTTCTGAATTCACAACATGCATCGGTGGTTTTGAATTCCGTAAGAATTGTCCGGACTCAATGGTATTTTCCAATGTTTTGCGCCGATGTGTGTCTTACGATCATTGCGCATTTTTGATGTTCCGAGTATTAGCTTCGTTTCATCCATCGCAGATAGCGGACAGTTATGAAGGTTATCTCGCTTGCTTTTACATCGTTTCTGTAGATCTTTGTAAAAAATCCAATTAGTTTCTACTCCTGGATCGCGATCACCATTACTTAGTAAGGTGAATTAGCAACGGATATTTTTTCCCGTCTCAGAAGTTGAAAGTAGGTACAATCATTTGAAAGAGATTAACTGCCGAAATCCATATCTTAAAAAAAATCATTTCAATCAGTTCCCTTTTCCGTACTCTACTTATCAGTCTAGTACCATACTTCTTTTACGCTATAGTCGCGGGTTTTTACTAAATGAAACAGGCACCTACCTCATGTGTACAAGTGCTATGAATGCACGTTTACAATATACTGAACGGTTATATGCACGCGAAATGAGCGATTTGAGATTTTATCTAACATTGAAATAAAAATCGGAAAGTTAGAAAATCTAGGATTACACATGGACTAGGCTTTAATCGTTTAATCGTTTTATAAGGTTTATTTTTCTGGCTCAGTTGGGGAACGTTGCAAATTTCAAGTACAATGTTTCGATACACC
This sequence comes from Cruorifilaria tuberocauda, assembly GCA_013365365.1. Taxonomy (NCBI): domain Eukaryota; kingdom Metazoa; phylum Nematoda; class Chromadorea; order Rhabditida; family Onchocercidae; genus Cruorifilaria; species Cruorifilaria tuberocauda. The sequence continues at coordinate 99,358 of JABVXU010000082.1, forward strand.
CAGTGAAAATGCTATTAATATGCCAGGTAAATTCATTATTTGCGATTTTTATCATGAGCTTTGGTTCTATTGCCTCATAATGACTCAATGATAACATAAATATTCAGCGAAACTTCAGGTAAGTTGTGCTAGGCACAGTTCACATCATGAATGGTTGTTTTTGTGAGTTATTTAAACGCAATATTTCACGTGTTTTTCTGGTAATATTGTTAATATGTTAGAAAACAATGTGTTAATGAAGATAATGATAATAGAAAGGTCGATCAAACATTAAGTTAATTTGGTATTTCCGTGAAAGTATTCTTAGGAACTTCGAAGAAAATAAGGCAGAAGTTGATACCGATTAATTATTTGAGGACTTGTATTCCGAGGAACTTTGCTCTTGTTTTCAGAGTTGCGAATTTATTTCAGCACAGAAACCAAAAACAACAGGACCACACCCTGAAGCAAAAAAGAATGAAATTCGATTTTGTGTACCAGAAGTAGCTGGAAGTCGGATAGGTTTGTTTTGATAAATTTAATTCTCGGGAACTTTTTCTTCATTTATTTTATGCTGATGCAGTGAAGAATATATTTTACAGATTCAATCAGATGTGATAATATGGACGATGGATTGTATGCGTTAGACTGTTCGGATCAAGTTGTTATTTGTAGTGATGGTTGGAAAAGAACTTATGGTTGCCCTCAGGGACAGTTATTCATTCCGGCACTCGTAAAATGTGATGAATCTTGGAAATGCACTGAAATGAATTCATGTGGATCGGACTTCGTTGGTATAGTTTATTTAGGAAAAGTTAAATCAGTTGTATCATCGACTTCGCCTCCGTCAGTTGGTAAGTTCCAATCATTATGAGGACTTAATAGTTAGCAATAAAATCAAAATATCTCGAACTTTTTAGTTTGATGATATATCTATAAAAGTATTTGTAAATTATAATTTATTTGTCTAGATCGTTTTTCTTGTGTAAATAAGGAAGACGGAAATTATGGGAAGCAATGTTCACCTCTATACATTAAATGTGTCCATCAAATACCAGTTTTAATGAGATGTCAATCAGGACGACTTTTTGATCAACGTTCCAGCCACTGCGTATCTTCGGATCGCTGTCCTCTGTTATCCACTACTCTTGATATTGGCAAGGTATTTCTGAAAACTTCCTTTGTTTATTGAGATTTGAATAGCTAAAATTAGTACTGTAGATTCGATGCGTTGAAAATGAACGTTTTGGAATTGGCAAATGCAGTGATTATTATTACACATGTTCAAGTGGCAAGTTTGTCCTTTACAAATGTCCACCTGGTCATGTCTTTGATACTGTTCATGGAGTTTGCGTTTTCAAATGTGAGTTTTGTGGCTGCCAAGCTGATGATTTGGCAAGTAAATTGCCATGCAATCCTGGTGAAGTTGTTCCTCGCGGGCCTTGTGACAATACATACTTCGAATGTGGCACACATCGAAACTTCGAACTGAAGCATTGCATGAATGTAAGCATTTTCATAATAATTTTGAGGCTCATATATTATTTGCAGGCTATAATTCATAAGAATTTGATTATTTTTCAGAGAAAATATTTCGACCCGCTACTATTGGTTTGTCGATTTCAATATGAAATTGTGGGTTGTTTTGGGGACTCGACTTCTGTTCCTGCAATCTATGTGAGATTTAGATTCACATTTTACAATTGATTTTTTTAAATTTTGTATCTAAGTTCACATTTTCAGCGTGTGCACGATTCATTTAAGTATCCATTACAATTAAATCCATACTTAACGCGAAACAATTATGATAGAAATCGGTATAGATTGATTTTGCCGTATACAAAATCCGTCAGAATTGCACCATACAGAAGTAAGGTCTTCTAGTTTTATAATATTTTCATGTTTCAGTTTTTTTTTATAGTTCCATTTTTTTATTTCTTAAGTCGAGGAAACTTCCAAATTTTCAATATATGATATTTTCTGCAGATCAAAACACTTTTTTTGGCACCTTTCGGACTCCATCACACAACATATTTATTCCGCAGATGACTCGAGGACAGCATACCTCACGTGTTCTTGAAAATTTAGCTGCTAAGCTGAGAAACGTGAAAGACACTTTCCGTATTACACCTTTGCGTGGAAGCATCCCCGTAAGCAAATTAAAGTATTAAGACAGAATTATTTTAATTTGCCTTTTTTTGAATATTTAGTAGAATTGGATGAGTATTGCAGAATATGCGGACTCTCGGAATTACTGATCAGTTTCATCTGCCTGGTGATTTTCCGACATATTCTTTTCCACTACCCTCCCTTTCGTAAGTAAATTTTTGGTTTATTAAGGAATTGCTGCTATTGTGGTTAGTATTTGAAACTTTCCAGTCGGAAGAGCGTTTTTCAGGCATCATTCAACAGTGTCGTTTTCATCGGATTCTGATGTACCTATCAATAAAAATGGAGCAGTAGATAATTTAGAAGGTTGAAAACAGTTGTTGGTATTCAGGAAACTGTTCATTATGTTGAGTTTGATGAATAAAATCTATGACTAATAATCTTGTTTTAGGCAGTGGTGAAGGTGACAATGCATCTGCAGTAACTGATAGTGGTCGCATGAAGCGTCACATATCATTTGATACTGAGCTTTCTGGAATGGGAATCAAATCAGAAACAGGGTTGACGAAGAAGTGGGGGGCAGATTTAGATGCAGAATTGGAGGTTTTTGTTGCAATTTTGCAGTACCTCATTTTTTACTCATAAGCAGACACTGAGATTGTTCTTTTATATTGCAGAATGATTATCTTGAGAGCGGATCGAGTTTCTGTTCTTCTGAAATACATTCATCCAATATCGCGTTAGGTGTTTGTCATCCCAATTATGTCTTTTGCAATAAGAAGGTGAGATATTTGAAATTTATTTCTGTTTCTGAAACATAACGATCATTGGTCCTTCTCCTTTCAGATTTTTGGGAAATTTCAATTTCTCTTAATTTCTAATAAATTGCAGGAAAATTACCCTTATGTAATGGACTGTAGTGATGGAGAGCTTTTCGATAGTGGGTCAAAGGAATGTGTACCTGCAGCTGACTGTATACTAAGAGCATATCAGAATAATGCGAATGAAAGCAAGATTTAGTTGATTCAATGCTTATCAGTTACCGCAAAAGAATTAGAAAGTTGCCACTAAAATTTATTTTGCAGAGAATCTAATAAATATAACTCTAACAGTTAATTCTAGTAGTACAAAAAGATCACTCTACTATCCGAATTCATGAATTCGTAGTTCACTATTTTTGGCATTTTGTCTGTTCGCGTCGCGAAGACGCACGCAGAAGTAAGATATGCTTAAGCTCTATTTGCGCTAAAATATTTTTGCTACATTGCAGGAACTCCATGCGCTTTATTGTCAGATGGTACATATGCTTTGTCGGGTTGCAGTGAACGTTTCCTTTCCTGTGTATCTAACAAACCATTATTAAGAAGTTGTGCAAATGGACTATATTACGATGAAAGCAGACAACAGTGTGACTATAAAGAAAGTGTAGCAAGTTGCAATAGTGAAAGTACAACTTTTGAACAGTCTTCGCCAAGTATAAAAGGTATTTTAAATGTTTTTTCAAAAACTGTGACACTTTATTGGGAAGGAATCAAGCGCTTCTATATGATGCTGACTTTTTTAATCCAAGTTTTTATTGCCAAATGATATATCATGCTCTTTCTGGTTTTCTTTCCTATGTTTTGTATTTTGTATGAGTTTTTATACGATCTTTCCAGAATTATAACGACGCACAATATAGCGGAAACAAAATTCAAAGAAAAAATCGAATAGTATAAACAGCATATTCAAAGATATGTCATTTTTCAGATTATTCGAGTCTCGAAAACGTAATAGAAAAGACAAATCTGATAGCAAATGCTAATCATGAAGTACCCTCTGTCTTACCAAACTTTACGTGTTCCATTAACAGCACCATATCTCTCAGTTGTTCGCCGTCTTTTGTTATATGTGCTGGCGGTATTGCATATATATTCAACTGTGATGTCGATCTTGTTTTTGATCAGGCAAAGAATCTATTTATCAAATTTCTAATTTCGTCTTTTTTCTTTTTATATAATGGTAGGATGGATTTTTGTCTGATTCATGATGTATATTTTTGTTCATTTACTTTTTTCAAAATCTGAATGAAGAATATGTAAGAGGAAACATTGCAGACAACAAGTTCATGTAACAGAATAGAGGATACTCCAGAATGTGATGAACACGGTAGAAAGATGCTCTCAGTGACCAATGGATTCAGTTCATCTCCGTCGCTGACAGGATTCGGTGAAGTTTTTTTTTAAATATCATCAGTTTGAGGTAGTATATGAAGGGATCCATAATTATTTTTATTTTCGCATCGAAGTTTAAAGTAAGCTAAAGCATTAATTGAAATTTGAATTTGTTTTATATTTATTTTTTAATTAATGCAGTTTAAAACGACATCATAAATTTTAGAAAGGTTAAGTAGCATCTAGAATTAGTTTAACCTTTTGAATGTGTAATAAAATTTTGTTTCAGATGATTTACCCCACACGATGGTAAATTTGTCCAAGGTTTCATATGATGCTTACAGTTTTGATTGCATAAATGCTCGTGATGGATTGTATGCTTCCAAATGTTCACCGCTTTTCTTCGTTTGTTCGGGTTAGCTTTTATAATATATGAATTGGTTAATGATATTGTGTTTCCGTAATTTTCATGATTTTTAGCTGATCGCGTAACCGGATTTATATGCCAAGATGAATTACTTTTCAATATAGAAACGGGATTTTGCGATCAAAAAGATTATGTTGGATCTTGTGAAGAAACCAATCTCGTCAATTCCGCTATTTCCTCCTCTATCACTGGAAAAATATCGTTACAACCAAGTTTCATCACCGCTCAACCATCTTATCATTCAACTGGTAAAATATGTTTGGTTCATATTGTCTATCTCTTTCCTCTGGCTAAAGTAGGATAATAAAGTTATTGATTGATCCTGGATATTTCAAGCAATCAAACCATGGAAGTGCGAGAAGGAATTTAGCGGTATAATGTCGAAAGGTTGTTCAAGAAAGTTCGTCCTGTGTATTCATGGTGAAGGTCATTTATTCTTTTGTCAACAAGGCCTTGTGTATAATATAAACAACAATCGCTGTGATCATGCGCGAAATGTTGCTGCTTGTCGTGACAAAGCTGGAATTTCATTCAGAAAAAGAGCATATGGTAAAGTTTTTTTTTGAGAATCAAATAATTTCTCAATTACTGTTTATTGTGATGTTGGCAATTCTGATCTTTCAGGAACATCTCATTTTGACAAAGATTTGATCCTCAATTATCCTGTTGTGGATTTGCGAGAAGTTGGTTCTACAAATGATATGATGCAAGCGCGTTGCAATGAATCACGAAGTCGAACTGTAGCATACGGGCGTTGTCGAGGAGATTTTATTTCTTGCCTGCGATCTGGAACTCCTCGTAGGGTAAACGTCATCGAATAGTGATTTTAGTGCAGATATTTTTACTACATATTTGCCCATTAATGCTTTCTTCCTTGTATTTTTTGCTAATTACGGTATTGTTTTTAATGTTTCAGTCGTACTGCACAAATGGCTTCTTGTTTGATGAAGATGTTGGACGCTGTGTTCCAGAAGAGGTTTGTGGAATAGTTGATGATGCTGTATCGGAATCTGTATCATTATCAAAGAGTAAATGTGACGGTGTAGAGGATGGTATTTCAAAGGGGATCGGTCTATGTTTAAGCGAATATTACGTTTGCAAAAAGGTAAGCTAGTAATAACTTAAGAAAATAATTCTTTGATATAATTCTTATGTTTAGGGTGTTCCGATTCGAAGACGTTGCTTTAAACATTTGGAGACATTTTCTGTAACTGCTGGTGCATGCGTAGCGCGTTCGCTGAATCCTGAATGCCTGCGAAGGTTGAATACATTGACCGATGGAATCGAAAAATTCGACGATATAGACAGCTTTTGTGTCAATCGACCAGATGGATTATACCGGCATCCTATAGACTGTACAAGGATCTTGCAGGTTACTCATATTCTTGAACCAAAACTTCCACTGTTTCTTATGATAAATACCACACCTCGGAGACGATGCATGTGATTCTCTACAGTAGAGCTACAAACACTTCGAATTAATGGAGTTCTCTTTTTTAGTGTTTTGGGGAGGAGATGTTTGAACACCTACCATGTAATGATGGACTTGTTTTTAATGAAGTGTCCGGTGGCTGTGATTACAGAAGCAATGTGCCGGAATGTACTGCTACTACTGAGAAATCCGTGGAAGGTAGGTTGTAGTCCAATATATTTCTTTGATGTTTGCCATATTTCCTCTGGAAAATCTTAAAAATTTGTCTAAAATAAATTCTTTTCACAGGTGATGACTCCTTGTTAGCAGATGGTTTAAACTGTGAGGGAAAGTTTCATGGTGACCATGTGGCAGATGAGAAAGACTGTTCAGTGTTCTATCGATGTGTGTGGGGTAAATTGGAAAAACTTTTTTGCCCAGATCATACTGTTTTTAACCCTGCACTCAGTGTGTGTGACTTCCCTAGTGCGGTACCATATTGTAAAGTTACTATGTGACATTTATCATTTGCATTTTCTGGGCTATACTACTGTTACTGCAGTACATCGTAAAAGTAATTGATAATACCAATGAATTCTTTCAATTTAAATTTTAAGAGGAAATTGGGAAATAGATTATCTCTCAAGCTCAAGTTGTGTAATACATCGCTTTTGTAATAATTTGTAGTATTGAGTGAATGCTGTAAATTTTTTATTATTACGATGAGACTTGTTTGATGTTAATAAATTGCTATGAAAGAATTGCTTTAAAGTAAATACTTACCTGCATGTAATATCATATTAGAGGAAGTTTGTTTATTATTTAGTAGGATTTCAGTAGAAGTAAAAGAGAATTTTTGTTAATATTATTGTTTCAGGTGGGAAATTCGTCCCACAAAGCAACGAAGACTTTCGAATTGAAGACTTATTATCGTATGTAGATTAGATTATCGAAACTGTTATTATATCTAATCAAGATTTCTTGCGAAAGTATTTTACATGAATTGGAGAATACAAACAACACAAAAAGCCGAATTGTTAATGTACCAAATTTAGCTAATGCTGTCCCTGAAATTTCTGAAGATCTTTTTCCGTCTTCTCATTGGAAATTTCACATGTCTTTTCCGATAGATAACAATTCGTTCCGAATAAAGGAGTTTTATAATTTTATTTTCATTTTTTGTGTAATAAATTCACTTAGCAAACAGTATTCTCAATGCTATTTAAATATCATTCATATCATGCCTCTTTGAATCTTTTTAGCATCTACACGATGCATTCGGATGTGGAAATAATATGTTGATAAAACGATTCCTAAAAATATTATGTGCTCATGTTTATTCGCATTTACTTATACTAATTTTAATATGAGGACTTCCGTTATGGATTAGGCAAGGAAAATTTTAATTCTTCTGTATCAGAAAAGTGATACCTGCAATAAAGCAAGAAGGGATGAAAGAGGCAACTAATAAAAATTATTTAACTGATCTCAATCGCTCCAAATGTGGCAGGATATCTTTTGATTTCTTTGACATGATGACATTCAAACCTGTCAACAAAGATGAATGAAAGTTGCTTAACAGTATGTCACTGATGGAATTATATCATGCCGCTTCCTCTTTCAGCCTTTCAATTTGTTTCCGGGTATATTCGGCATCTTGCATGATAAGCGTACTCATTGTAGTATCCATAATAATTTTTGGAATATTTTTTTCTTTAAAATCCACGCACATTACGTAATCCACAATTGTTTTTGCAGAATCTCCGGGACAAACCCGAAAACGTCCACCAGCAAGTATTACATGTCCTCTGAAATAAATTGCAAATTACTGGAAATAAATATACACCTGATGTCCAGAAACCGCTACAAGTAATATTGCGACAACCAAATTAAAATTGTTATAAAAATAGTATATAATTAAAGATTGACCAAAATAAATTTAAAAGAATAGACTTTCAAATTGTGAGGCCATTTTAAACTTCATAATACTTTTTATTACAATGATTTTGAAAGTTAAGTATGAAAATTTTAAAAAGTCGTAATCTTAATGTATCTGACCGGATTTTTTGCGGATTACACTCGGCACCCGTAAAATCAAAGCTTCGTGCCGCTTCAAGAATTTCATCACCAAGACTGCGAAACGTGCGGCACATCAGAAACTCTCGACCTTTAATTTTTGCGATATCTTTCATTGCATACTGAAACATTACTATTTGAAGCCAAACAACTCGAAAAAAGAAAAAAGAAAACGAAGTTTGGAAGGAATAACATTATCATAAGTTTTTAAAACATAACAGTTTCTTTATATAAATCTCATGGAATCATTTCTACTATTCTCTTTAATGTATACGAGAATTTTCAGATGAAAATGGTTGATTCCATTAGCCATCTGTCTAGAAGACGCCTTTTGGAATTTCTGATCTGAAATCAGTCATGTACTTAAGTGTAAATAGCTTCAAACATTTCCAATGTTTACGTAAACGACATCCGTATTGGATGCCAATTGAGCAATAATTTTAACACTTGAGATATTTTTATTGTATTTCGCTATTTCGGCAAAGTTTTCCCAATGTTCCGCAAAAGATGGCTGTAGTGGGAAATCGAATATAGTCTGTAAAAAAAATTTGAAAAAATAAGAAAATAAACAATGTTGACAATAATTTTATGTTGACTGGTATGAAATAAAACTAGAAATATCTTCAGAAACATTTGATCAATTATGAAATTTAAAATCTTTTCTCATATAACTTGTTTTTTCTAAAGAAAACCAATTTAAAATTAAATTATTCATATGGTAAAATAATCGAAAAATTCTACATTTAAAGTAAGAAATGAAAAGATTGAAAAATGAAAACATACTCTCATAGTGAAAACTTTTCCTATTGCATAATGTTTTGAGAAAACAATATCATTTTTGTTAGCACTCTTCTGACTCCATCCTTCGCGATTCTCGAAATCAGGCATATTGACCAGTTGCATCATATCTTCCAATGCATCATTTGCACGTTGCATTCCTTCCGCGTACTTTAATTTTTGCTTTTTTTTAATATAAAAAAAATTATTTTATAGAATTTTAAATTGCTTAACAATTGTTCAATTTGTTAAAATTTTTAATGTAATTGAATATGTCATTTCTCATTTAAAAATAATCAAAAGAACTAACTTTATCGATATTTGATTGTTTGGCGTTCGAAAAAGTTGCAGAATTTATCACTGAAGCCATCTTAATTTTTCACCTAATTAGAAGGATGTTACTGTTAAAACTATTTTATGAATTAAAAAATGTTGCTTCGTGAAAATCCATTATAACAGAAAGGTCAAAATAAGGGTAACGTATAAGTTATACATAGCGAACAAGAAAGTTTAAACCATTTTACAATTGTTTATTCATTGCTTTTAATGATAATGAAATGAAGATGAAGTTTTTAGTGGAGAATAACGAATGATTACAAAAGCGTTACTTAAATAATTTGAGGAACGATATTGGGCGGAAGTGATAAAGAGATATACATTCACTATTGTAACTAGAATCTAATTTGTAATTTCGTCTTATGAATTTATAACATTTTTTTTCCTGAAAAATCGATTGTAACCTGGTGAAAATTACGGAAAGCAAAGGTATATGGGAAAAACATTTAACTAACAATCAGTCACGCAATTCAATATTTTTTAGCCAATCTAAGCCAAAGTAATCAATTTTAAAAGTAACGACATTAGTTTATAGCTGATCAAATCTTACAATACCTTGATGAGCGGAAAAATTCTTCATGAATTTCCTTTTTACTTGATTTGAAGAGAACAGAGCAAGATTGCGGATTCAATAAATGAATAAAGCTTCGTAATCGAAGTATATACTTTAAGACATTTAAGGAAATAAAACGATGTTAAACAGAGAAAAGACCTCTTTTTCAAGTAACTTCAGGGATTTCGATGATAGCGGTGATTTCATTATATCAGCGAGAATTTTTTGTCACCTCTTACCTTTGTTTTTTTTTTTTGATAAAAAAAAAAGGAGTATATAAATGGAAAGAAACTCATAGAGAAAACATTAAAAAATTCACGCAAAATTTGTTGATCAAAAACACAAATAATTCAACTGATCGAAATATATAAAGTGTGAATAAAAACGAACGAAATAAACGAAAAAACTTCACTTTGAGAAAAAAACAGGTATATGTGAGTTAAATGAAATGGTAGGAAAAAAAAAGAAAGAAGAATGGGTGAACTATTTAAACTGAATTGATTTATTTTTCTAATTTAAATGGATAGCACAGTAATAAACAGATCTTTCTTTAAAAAAGCAACTTGTTCAAATGTATTAAAGTAATTTCTATTTCTTCCATCAACAGATTGAATATTACACAGAAGAATGATATTAAATCTGCAGAAAAGGATGTACAATTGGTGCGAATAGTTAAATGTTGTACAATTGGGCATTAATTAAAGGTGTAATGAATGATGGTAAGAATGAAAAAAGAGAGTTGGAGCGGAGATCAGGGGAATAGAAGAGGAGAAAAAAGTGCTGGAGGAATTAAAAGAAAATTTAAAAGTGTAATCTGTTAACCGTTTGGGAACCTTTTAACCCAGCGTTTCATTATTTCCACAGTTACTAAATGTGATTCGTATTGCTTCATTTTGGTTAACACAATTACGATCGTATGCGATATGAAGAACCGGAAAATGGCCAATGGAGAATTTTTCGCAAAACATCTCTAATTATTTATCTATCTTGCTTTTAGATTTTCTTTTTGATTCTTTCTTGTTTTGTTCATATTTGTCCTTGTAGCTTTATCCGCTACATATGAAATTACAAATAATTTGGTTTTAACTAAAGAAAACTGAAGAAATGCTAAAATCTGAAACTAAACGTCCAAAAATCGTCTACTAAATGCATTAACTTTTACAATAAAATAATATATAAAGAAGGAGAAATCAAAATCGGAAAACTCTTTGTGCTGATATTACTAACAAACAGAGATTTTTTAATTCAAAAGTTTCATATTTCCACTATTTTTACATGCTAATACATTTTTTTATCAGTTTAATTTTTGGTCTGTAAATTCTATCTCATCTGCAAGAATGATATATGCAAAGGCAAATAAAAACTAATAACAATTTTTGTAACCATCAACTAAATCGTATGCTACAACATGTTACAAATTACAAAAAGAAAACGGAGTTAGCAGTATCGGTGAAGAATTTTTCCCTTTTAATTTGGAATTCAAAATTATGAACGAAAATCCACTGCAAACAATCGAAATCATACGGTGTACTGCATTACTCTTTGTAATAATATAAATGATACATTATGAATTTTTTTAGTTTTATCATTTACTTATTTTTTTATTAACAAATTTTGACAATTTCTGTTAATTTCCGCATATCCACTTCAATGTGTTTAAAATGAAATAAGTAATGAATGAGATTATTTGTTTTAAATCTAAAAAAAGCTGAGATTTATTTGCATTGTTGGTATGATTATCAAATACTTTTTGCATTTGCTCCTATTATATTGATATGCTATTCTTTAATTAAGAATTTGAAAATCTCTTAATAAAAACATTAAAATTAATTTATGGTGGCTAGACACTCCCAACGGTGTTATCACTATTAACCAACTTACCCAATCGTACAAGCATTAAAAGTTTTTAAAGGTTTTAGATCTAATATTTTAAAAGATATCATTTGATTTACTCGTCTTTATGGATGATTATTTGTACATTTCCCATTTTTCAACCTTTCGATATAATCAAAATTTCAAATTCTTTGTTTTATATTGGAAGCTGAAAACTTGAACAGATTGTCTGGTTTTATTTCGAGTATCATTTCCAGAATACTTTCTTAATTAAAGTTTTAACAGAATACAACCTTAACAGTATACACCAGCCGTTCACAAAAATTTCTCGAAATAATTAGTATGAGAATGAATTTAAACGAAATAGTTTGTAACATTTGATCCCATCAAAAAATTTCTAAATTCCTTAAATCCATAAATCTCATTCTTTCCTTAGAAAAATTAATACTTATGGTGAATCTTTCCCCACTAATTTGATCCTTCTGTCAAGAATAAGCTGTCATAATTGAATCAGTTCATCAACCAAACCCCGCTCCATTGGATTTGCGAAGGAACAACGGGAAAAAAAGAAAAAAGCAATAAATCATACACGTTGGAAGCCATTTTCACAGAAAGTCATTTTTTGTCAATTTTTTTCCATTCAAAAGAGAACAAAACAAATATTTAAACATTATCAAATAAGCCAAACAAAAATGATTTAGGTAGAAGGACAAACAATGGAAATGATTTTAGGTTACCATCAGACACTTGATTATATTTCGGTATTCCAAGTTAAAATTAGACTTTTATTAGGAAAGTTATAGGTTGTTCGTAATTTTGGCATCATAATAAACTGGAAGAAACAGGAAGAATGTTAACCGAGAAACTTGGTACTTTGAATGGATCAGAAATGATATCTTCATTGGCATTTAAACACAATTTGTTTTAATCAATGATTAATTAAAGTTTTAAATACTTCATGAGGTTGATTGTCAGAAATTTACGGGGAAGCCGGAAATTTTTATTTCCTTGTGATAATTCCAGTTCGTGATGCTGTCAAGATTGAAGTTTCCTGTCATAATTATTTACATATGCCTTCTTCAGTTCAGCTGAAACAGTGAAATCTACCAAATTTATCTAAAGCGCATTTGAAAAAAATATCACAGAGCGAATGTTTTAGAAGAGACAAGAGAAAGTTCCGTTTTACCGAAGCACTGCTATTTCATTTCAAAAGTTTGTTATTAGTAACTATTAAGCATATTTAGTTATTGTTTTGAAATAAAAAAGGAGAGAAATTGATAAAGATGTAAACCTTTTAATATTATCCCCTATGGGACTAATTTTCTCCTTTTTTTTGCAACAATATCGGGAGAAAACAATAATGCTCTTTAGAAAAATAATTCACATAACACTTCGATATACCAAACAATACTTCACCATATAATATCAATTGAAAAACATGACATTATGTCAGTTCCATTGTTGAAAAAATGCTAACAAATAGATCTGATTTTCTGGCATTATTCGTGATAGGTGTTAAGAATGAATTACGGCAGACATGAAAGCACTGGTTGCCTAGTGAAGAATGAATTCTCCTGGTGCTACACCAAGTAAAGCCCTGAATGGCCACATGTGCAGCAGCAGTAAGTCTAGAAGTGATACTTAAAATAATGTAGGATAAAAAACATCGTGCCGGATAAACCATATTAAGAGAAGTACTGGCATATGCCGGTCAATCCTAGATTCAAAGGTATTATCCACAGATAGTTGAAACAATTGTACAAGTAGGACGGATTGGCAAACCTGGTTAATGATTTTAATTTTCACGTAGAAAATAAGCTTGAATCAGAAACGGACATGATTAGTCGGCGATTTAACCATCTCAACACAATTCAGGAAACTTCTTGAAACTAGCATAATTTCCTACCAGATTAACGGATATTTTGTTGAGAGCAATATATACTGCACCCGGTATATTCTTTTTAATTAAATATTTTAATTTTGCTGTTCCTAATTTCATACGCATTTCATGTAATAATGTAACTCTCCAAATGTTTGTCGGGGAATTACAATCGGAGAGCTTATTTGATTCCATAATAAAAAAATCGAATATTTTTGACATTCATTCTCACTTATAAAAGCATTGATCCGTTACGGAACTGTTATTAAAGATGTCAAATCAACGTTGTTGGGTGTGTCAGAGGTCAGCGCACAAAAGATAGAGCCAGTTATGTTCACTTTTATCGGTTCGTAATTGTTCAATCAACGTTTCTGCCGGTCTGTCCTTCATTTCCACTTCTTTTAAGCTTCCATTTCATTCAATATTTGAAGTTCGGACTTTCTGCAAAATTTGTAAAAAGAGAGAGGTAGGATGGAAAAGACCGAAATTTTCTGGAGTGAACATTTTTCGAGCAATCAAATCGATCCATCCATTTCGAAATTCCAATCGGTCACATTTCCCGCTCCACCTTTTCCGATCGATCCCAGAAACAGTATTGTTTGCTTCTCCGGTTACTCCTTCTGTTGTAAACCTGAGAGGAACCGGAACAATGGAACACTCCCCCATAGCACCGATCACTTCGAAATGTCGTCTAGCGAATGCCCACGCACGCAGAACATATATACACTTTCTTTCCTTCCTTTCCTGTCTGCACCTCTCCATAATCGGCAACTTTCGTCAACATTTGAAGCGTCTTTTAATAATGTGTCATCCACATCGATCCACGGCACTGCGGATTATTATTCAGCGTATCGACTCATAGTGTGTGGTCCTCAGCTGCGTATCGCTGTTGTTAAATGATAGGAACAGGAGAGAGCAGTTATGACGAGAGTGTATTTTGTTGCTTTGTGAAGACTTGTAGGAAAAGAAGTGAAGAAGATTGGACAACGGCGAGAGCAGAGTGGGTAGGGCAACATGCAGTGGCGATAAAGCAGCGGGAGTGCGAGGTGCGAGAGGAATCGGTCGTGGTTGACAAAGCTGATAGAGGCTCTAACGTACATTACGTTCTTCGGCTTGACGTCACGTGTGACACGTACGGCAGTGATTGAGAAACCTTAATTATTCCCGTGAAATTAATAGGACGACGAGAGCTCGGAAAGTAGACCCTACCCCCGTGGTGGTTAGTGGTGGTAGTTGGTGGTAGTGACGCTGATAGTCATCATCGTGTATGTGTGCGTGTGTGTCTGCTCATAACGGCATAATACTGGCAAACCGGCGAGGGAAGACGTCTGTACCTACGCCGTGACGGTAAGCCTGTGCGTCAAGCCGTAGCGGTAAACGTGTACGCCTACGCCGTGGCAGAAGCAGTCAAGTCTCTTCCAACGGGACAAGCAATTTTGACGGCATTCACGTTGGCGTTTTTCTTGGTATGCCCGACCCACAAGACGGTTGCCGCCGGAAGCGTAAATATTCAGAGGGCCAGCCTTCTGTTGCCCCCGTACAACAGCTGCTTAATCAGCACCATCAGCAACAGCAGCAGCATCAACTGATGCCAACTTTGGCCAATACACCAAGTAATCATACGGTGAGTTTGCAATTTCCCTTCTAAGTGTTCACTTTATGATATCTGCTACTAATGTTTAGATTGTCTATGATACGTTTGGGATTTTGATTCGGTTTTGTCATTAAATTATACGACACTGTAATAATTCTACCTATTTGGTAGTCGTACTGTTTTATTTCTGAACACATAATGTTCAATAGCACGACAAGATTTTATGGTATCATATTTTCCCGTGTCCTGAAAGTTTTTATTGATATTTTGACGATTGGACTGGTAAAAGGGAGTTGAAGTTAGCTTCAATTCTTGAAATATTTCGTAACTTTTATATGTCCTATTGTAAAAACTTTGCGGAATTCAAATAAGTGACGCAGGGACTGATGTTACGAGATGGCAGTTTTATTTCAGTACGCACTATTGACATATTTTGGGAAATATCGGATACGCCAAATACAACTGAACGATTTCGGAAGTTTTGAGTTAAAATAGCAAAAGCTGTCTGTGTGTGTCTGTGTTCACGTTGCAATCCATAAGTTTTTTGTTTCACTGAGTTCGATTAATTTCATTGCGCACTTATACAGTGGTAGTTTTATATTTTATCAGTTAATCGAAGTAGGCAACAGCGTTTTACTCCTTAATATTGAGATTGTCGTAGTCTTTCTTGGTTTTAGTCCTTAACATAATTCATGCTTCCCACTATACGCTTTGCTTTACATATCCTTCGTTAGCACGTTGAAAAAAGTTTAAGTTGCACTCACCAATTCTATATAATTTGTTTCAAGATTGAGTTCATTTTACATCTTTTGCACGATTTTTGTTTCATACCGGTCTATGGGTTACATGAATTGGAAACATCGTTTCCAGGAATTCCATTTTGGAAGCACTGCGATATGGAAGTGACAATGGTGAGGCATACGTCGGTTATCTCCATATAAGTCAGAACAACACTGATAATTGTTTGTTGTTTGATATCAGGCAGATAACCTTACCAATAGATGAATTAAGCGAAACGGTTTGACAGTTTATGGGTGCGTGTTACTAGCAGATGGGCGGATATGCTTTCTTTTTAATGATTGTATGTTTGACGATGCGTCTATCCAGACGATGATTAATTGTCATGAACCATAGACCAGTCCTGGTGAACTGATGTTTGATGTAAAATTTTCAGTAGTATTAACTTCTAGTTAGTTGCAGCAACTGCACGAAACATATACACAGCACAAGAATACATCTGCAACCACAACGGATCACCGTGCTCCACCAGTCAAACGTAAACCTGTAGATCAAATTGAAAATTCAAAGGTTTGCTGAGTTTTCTTTTTGAGGAGACTAACTCCACGTCCTTATACAATCTGCTTCCACGCTCCAGTTGATGTGCAACAGGAAGAAAAAGATGTTTCCGGGAAATAATTTGCTCATGACAAAGCAATTTCTTTGGGAAGTGAAATTGCGAAATTACGGGTGTGTTACCTGATATAAAGTCGCCGAGTTGATGTATGTTCTATCTAACATATTATCGAAAAGAAAAAAAAAAACGTTTATCAAAAAACTGTTATCGGAAGATCGTATGAAGTAACTGGGTAATCTTAAATATGACTTCCACCTGGTAGTGTCATGCAGCGATAATTTGGTGATCTAAATACAGTAGGAATACTTTAATGAGCAAATGAGTGCTTGATTTTTTTTAATCATGTAGAAAGGAAGAGTAAACCTGTTTTAATTATACAGAATATCCACCAGTTATCATTTTTAGATTCCCCACTAACCACCCATGTATTACGTGTTTAATCAAGCTTCTTTATTTTTCTTTTGCATTGTACTGGATAAAGTTGAACTGATTTGTTGCCTTTTCCACATGATTTTCTCGTTTTTCATTCACTCATTTTAATATACTATCTCTATCATATCTGTTAGTTTTACTTTATCATCTATACTCTCATTTCTGCTTGTTTTCAAATCATAGAATTTTAGACAAGCAAATATTTCAGATAGACGTGCCAGTTCAAATAGTGAATTCATTGCCAGGAAATAAGACGGGAATCAAAACGAATAACAACAAACAATTCAACAATAAGACGAGCGCCCGTACGAAGCCTAGTACAGAAGGAGAATATCAGGTTTTTTTTTAAAAAATTCAAAAAAAAAGAGGGAATGAGCATAGTTTTGCTCTTTTTTTTGCATGTGTAAAATTGGGAAAATTGGACTTTAGTTGCATTGTAATTGGGTGATCATTAAAGCTGCAAGAAATAGCGATGTAAATAGTTGCAATGAAGCTTTAAATTCTTTCTGCGGATGATTTAGATTATGCAAAGTTGAATTTGCGCGTCCTATAGTTGAAAAACAATTAAATAGTTAAAATAAGCTCAAAGTAATGGAGAATTGTGTAGTAGGTAATTAAAAACTGAAAATTATGAATATTGTGGTAAATTCAAATATTATTGTAGCAGATATCTGTCAAATATGATAAGGTAGTTTCTGATTTTAATAGGTTTTTTGTTGTATCTTTCGTTTTTTGTATAATTAAATTTTTCTCACTGCTATATTTCTGTCATTTGCTAGCACTTCAAAGTGTTTGTTGAATGTACTCCGGAAATTAAGTAGAAGGCCGAAATGTCTCAGTATGAATTTTTAGTTTTCGAATGAATTCAACTTGGGTGAACTTTTTGGCGGTTTGGCGGTGAAATAAAGAGCTGAAATAGAAAATCAAGATTCAATTAAAATTCACATATTATTTAGTGCGGGAGATTTCGATCTTCTGCGTTACCACTTAGATATGAAGATTTGTCCCGTCTTATAATTTTGAATGATAGTTTTGTGAAGTTTATTGATAAAGTTGTATTGCAGCTGATTAAAAATGAGGTGCTCGTCTCTCCCTATCGAAATCAATATGAGGTGTTGGAATTTTTGGGTAAAGGTACATTCGGACAAGTTGTCAAAGCATGGAAAAAGGGAACGAATGAAATTGTCGCAATTAAAATACTGAAGAAACATCCGTCGTACGCACGACAGGGACAAATCGAGGCATTTTACTTTTTTTTTTTTTTAATTCACTTGTATAATGGTCAAAGAAGCATCGAAACTAATGTAAGGAAGACAATATGTTCCTATTGTTGTGTCCGGTTCATTTCTATTCGAGATAAGGAGCTTGAAAGGTTTTTGTGAACAAAGAAACCGATGAACTTGAAAGTTCTGACTGTTTAATGTAATGCTCTTTCTTTATTGGCTTCCAATGCTGGACATCACCAGTCTCGTGGAAAACACTGAGTGACTTAAATAATTCTCCTTATCAATATTTCATAATTTATCCATTCTTTGTTTCAGGTTTCAATTTTATCAAGGTTAAGCAATGAGAATGCAGAGGAATTCAATTTTGTTCGCGCTTATGAGTGTTTCCAGCACAAACACCATACATGTTTGGTATTTGAAATGCTGGAGCAAAATTTATACGATTTTCTGAAGCAAAATAAATTCAATCCGTTGCCGCTGTCCAGTATTAGGCCGATCGTACAGCAAGTTAGTTGAGTTTTTCAATGTGTTTATCATCTGCTTGATTGAATGATTTGGATGATTGAATTTTTGATTGAATATTCGAGTTTTCACCATGTGCGACTGAGCCTGGCATGTAGTCGTCATTTCGGCATAAAAAGAATTGTTCGATCGAGCAGTAAAAAACTTTAATAACTCCATTAATTAATGTAGGTCTTGTATCTTATCTTAGATGATAGTAGTGCAGTTCCTCGATTGCACTTTTGATGTATTTCTACTATTCAGGTACTTACTGCGCTGCTTAAATTAAAACATTTGGGATTGATCCATGCTGATCTGAAACCGGAAAACATAATGTTAGTTGATCCGTCAAATCAACCGTTTCGGGTGAAGGTTATTGATTTTGGTTCCGCATCACACAGGAGCAAAGCAGTTACAAATACCTACCTCCAGTCACGCTATTACCGGTTTGGGAATTTAAATTTTATCATTGTTTTTATCGTTGGTTGATGTCCTAGTTTTAACGTTTTCTAGAATTTTCTCTAACCTTTTGAGTTAGTTTTACATGACAATTGCAGCATAATAAAGTCTTCATAAATATGCTTTTACTTCATCGCATCGTGTTCTTCAATGTTGTAAGAATGCATTTCCCAACTTGCAGTACTATTGTTCCTGCACTACAAGTTGAAGGATATGAAGGATATGAATTGATCGGAATTAACTAACAATTAGTAATAATTATCATCTATTATTATTATTGTGCCTTGGGTTCACGCCATGATTTATCATGAGAAATAGTATTATTAGTGTCATCTTCAGAGCTCCGGAAATAATCCTCGGGTTGCCTTTCCGTGAAGCAATCGATATGTGGTCGTTAGGTTGCGTGATAGCAGAATTATACCTCGGCTGGCCGCTTTATCCTGGCAGCAGCGAATTTGATCAAATTCGATACATTGTGCAAACTCAGGGACCGCCGCCGTTGCAGATGTTATCTACAGCAGCTAAAACACACCGTTTCTTCAAACAGGTGCCATTTCTTTATATGAGATTCTCCTTATTCGTTTATTTGAAGAGCTGTTTCTACAGTCTCCTCATTTAACGGTCATGTCAAGGTTTCATCTGTCGTCGAAAATGGTTATCACATCAGTGTGAGGTAATGGAAAAGAATGTGTATGTCGCATGACTGATTGTCATTTAGTTTGGTTCAATAACAGTTGTTGGTTAGATTCCAAAATCCTAATGGGACGTATCTGATGGGTCACATGAACATATTATAGACTATTGTAGAAATTTCATTTGTAAAGGTAGACGTTTGTTTAGAAATGGATTATGAAATGGTCAAGGATTTTTTTATATAGTAATAGTAACGTCTGTTGACCATATTCGAAATGCCATTTAAATTCATAAACTTTTTCTTAAATAATTTTGCATCTTATTCCAATTCTAGATTCACGATAATGGTGTGGCACCATATTGGCGTTTGAAAACTCCAGAAGAACATGAGCAAGAGACATCTAGTAAGTCAAAGGAAACGCGAAAGTATGTGTTCAACAATTTAGATGACGTCTCTCAGGTATGGAATTCTCATTTGTAAAATGAGTGTTCAATAAAAATCAGGATGCCAGAGATTATTTCATCTTAGCATTGATGATTTTGAGGTTTTGGGAATTTTGAGAAGGAATGTGGCGGAAATCAAGTAGCATAAATGGTGGTAATAACAATATTCAAAGTTTTTTGCGATTGAATAATTTTGCTATGAATAATCATCAGGAAAGATTTTCCGTTATGCTAGACGTTTTCTGTTTTGCGAATCAAAGGAGATTTCAGGTAAACATTCCAACAGATCTGGATGATGTTGATAAAGAATGTGAACAGTTAGATCGTGCTGATTTCGTGAATATTCTGAAGAAAATGCTGAGCATTGATCAGGATAAACGTATCACACCAGCCGAAGGACTTCAGCATCCGTTTGTCACAATGGGACATGTTTTTGTTTATGGTCCCACGAAATAGTTCGTCTTATATTCTCTAAATTTAAAATTTTTAATATTACTGAATTTGATTTAAATATCGTGAAATGTATTGATTGGGTGTAACAGAGCAGTGAGATTTCTGTGAAATAATTTTCAGCATACCGAAGTAGATTTTTTTTTGAGATACTGGTGTGATACATTTTGCAGCTAAGTGACAGCAATTTTTGTCATTGAAGTAGATGTGCTATTATTAACAGCTGGTAACTTGTGTATTAATGTTATTTCAAGTCACCACAATTTACTGAGTATTGTTATGGATTGATTTTCTGATAGGTGAAAGTTATTATCGGAATCCAATAAGTTTTAAACCCTGAGTAATACTGAACGTTATATCTGGTAGAACTTTCCGATATTTATTGTATGTATTTCGTTGAGTCTTTTTATATGCCACTCAAGTATTCTGTCTATTTTTCACGCAGTAATTTCAGTAATCAAATCGCGCATCAACGAATGGAAGTATGTAACCGTAATGGACGTACGGCTGCACATTCGCAGCTATTACAGCACCGTAACGCTGTTACAGTGTCGCAGTCATCTGCTCCAACAGCGACGCTTGGTACATCAGCTCCTATAATCAGTGCACCTGTGGCCGCTGCGGCACCGCAGAATGTTGCTCCAACAGTATCACAACTTCAGCAAGCGGAACTTACGCATTTATTAAATCAATATGGTGCAGCGACTGCGGCAGCAGCTGTTGCTGGTACTCAAAGCTGCAATCTTCCCTTTGTCTATCAGCCTTTAACCGTCTATCCCTACGGTAACTTTTTGTACCTGTTCATTTTGCTGTATCGTACATGTAATTTTTGTTTGCTCAACCATTAAAAACAATGATTTCAGCTGCACGTCAAGCTCCATTCGCAAGCTTTATGAACCCACACGCTGCTGCAGCTGCAGCAGCTGGAACTTTGGTACCACAACTTGTTTCGATTCCATTTGTTGATGGTCCAATGCTGGCAACGCAGGCTATTCCTCCGGCTCCAACGGCGTGGACGCAAACGGCTACAGCGTCATTGATGCCGTGGACTCTTCCGAATACAACAGCACTTTTCGCAAATGAATTTATCCTACCTGCTCATTTGCAAACGACGCGTAATGTTGCTGCATTGGCTGCAGCGGTTGCAGCAGGCAGTCCTTTTTCGCATCTTCTAGCACCACAAATTAAAAACTACCCAGACTTATCGAATACAGATCCTACTGCTTTGTTCTGGGTATATTTCTGTTTAACACTTTTCTATCAGTTTCGTTTTCTTGTAGTATGCATAAATTGTTATGAGCAGAAAATTTTTTGACAGATTGCATATTGCGGTATCATGTTTCTAAAAAGTGGTTTTTGATATTATTAGATTTTCTGCAAAGATAAAAGGGAATTGATTCTATTTGAAGAGAAGAAAGAAGATGGGTGATAATTCGGATGACTTCTAATAATGATTGATCTTTTAAAGAATGATCTTGTGCAGCAACAACAGATCCGTGGACGACAAGCACCAGTAGCTTCAGCAAATTCCAGCGGAACACTACCGACAAGTACCAACTTGACTAATCTACGTATGAGATCAGGCCCAAGCGGTCTTGCGAAAGATCCAGCAATTATAGCAGCTGGGCCGCGGATGAATAGCACTGCATCAGGATTAGAAACGCCAAAATACCAACTTGAAGCAGCACGGTAGGTTTTTTTGTAGGATATGCTACTTTTCCAAGGTGTGATTCCCGACCGCGAGCTTATTTCCATAAAATTCATAAAGTCTCATGTTTGTCTGTTTTATAAAAGGAAACATAACAAGGCAATATCACGTCTCTCCTGTCTCTCCGTTTTACCTTCTCTCTTATCTTTTTCTCTGTGAATCTTTTTGATGTCTATGTTGATGAACTGCTTTTCATCCAAAATTATTAATACATGTGAGTGAAAGATTTTTAATTTGGAAGCCAGATGAGGTTATTGTAAGGTTATCATAATGGCTTCATTTATATGAAAACAGGGTAGTAAAGATGGCATATTTGCTGTCCGAAATATTAAACAGTTTAGGAGGAGACCAAGTCATAGATTTCCGATGCTACAGATATGCTATTTTCTGCATATTTGCTCAGTATTGAAGTTTCACATGCTTCACGGAATGCTTTTGCAGCCAACACGGAAAACAGTGAATATTATAGAGCTGAAAAAAGTATGAAAATTAAAATCACGCCATCACCTACGATATTAGTAATCACGTTATTGTTAATAGGGATTACCAAAATGTTGTTGGGTTTGTTGCTTTCCTAAATGTTTCGTCCGTATAATTTAAGGACGGCAATAATTAGAAAAAAAAGAAAGCAGAACTTGAAAAAGAGCAAAGTTTGTAGGTTTGGGAAAAAATGTATTTTTTGGAAGAAAGCTTATGGTCGGCAGTTGGAGCTGGGTTATTTTCGTTGTTATTTCTTCACTTAATTGGCTACAAAAAGAGATATTTGAGAATACGTGTTATAAGAAACAATCTTTTTCTGTACATTTGATTCATAGGAAGAGAATCAAAAATTGCTACATTTATTACTTCTAATATTTTTCTCTTCTTGGACAGAATATATGAAAATGAAGTTGTCTTTTTCTTTTGAATTCTTCTCTTTTTTCTCACTGTCATTTTTTTTTCAAACTGTTGGTTTTATGTCTCACTTCTATTTCTATTTGAGGGTAATTTTGTATCTTAAAATTTTCTGATTTTTTAGTACATACGAGTTGCTGATCTTGTTCTTCAGACAAGTCGCATTTTTATGTATGCTGTTCAGGTTAAGCAATGAGAATGCGAGTATAACAAGTTCAATGAGTTCGTCTCTTCTAAGCAGCAGTTCATCTGTACTTATTCCACCATCAACAGCCGCTGTTGTACGTAAGCCGAGTGCCCGCTGTGCTGTTGTACGACCAATGATTGACGTAAAACGCGAAGTTGATGATGCAAATAAAACTAACATCCGTAACTTATTTCCTAGCGTGGATTTCGCAACAGCGTAAGCACTGTTTATGTTTCATGTTTGTACTGTTGAGGTTTCTGGTATTCAAAAGTCGTTTTGAATTTTTTTCTTTGGTGGAGTAAAGTTTATTATAAAGTTAACGAGAGGGGTCAGAAGGGAAAACAAACGCTCTTCTGGTCCATTTTCCAAAAATAATTGAAAGAAAAATTATATATAGGGTCATTTTCATGAATGACTATATGAAAGCGTTCTTTTCTTTTTTCAGGCTTAATACTTCATTTCCACCGTATTATGGCCATTGAAGAAATAGACTCCATTTGGAAATAATAAGCCTTCTTCAAATTAGTCTTTAATAGGAAAGCGATTATTTGGATGTTCTATTTCTTGCAAATAAGTTATTATGATGCGTATATATATATAGAACAGGACTACATTTCACTAATGAATTGCGTTACGATATAAGCTAAATTGTTTTCAAAAAATTCATTGTGTTATACAATGTATTTCAATACATTGAGGTGGTTATCTTTAGGTGGCCAAGAACATAAATTTAGTATTAATCAGAGGGCATTTTAAAAGCCGCAGATGCAGTTCGTTTTATTTTAGAATTATTACATTGTATGTAATCACATCGTTTTTACAGCACATCAAATCTCGCTGTTCCTAACATCACAGGATCTAAGGGTCAGTAAAGTATATTTCTAACAGCCAAAAACAGCCGTGATTATGATTAGGGAAAGGAAGAGAAAAAGTAGTAAGGGATAAAGGAAGGTTAAATTGTCATGAATTGTAGTGCATTTTATTTCCCTCATAATACCATAAGAGGTTTTGAATTTAGAACTTAGAAGTGTCTTTAGGCAAATTTTAAATCCCGATGGAGCTGAGAGCTACTAAGTTCCTTGTCAACCGGTCCTATTTAATGCTTTACTGACTTAGTATTACCATTATTCATTATTTCTTTGCTCCTATTTTTATTCGACATTATTTTCCTTTTTCGTATATTATTTTAACTGTTATTGCTATTTTTATTGTAATGTTGTTTTTATCACTTTCGTTTTCATTTCTGTTACTTTCGCTTTTCCCAGTGCTCCAGTTATTTAGAAACCAAATCGGATATATTGATGTGTAGTTGAGATTTTCAGTGAACACTCTTCATTATAAATGGATGAATTTAAAAAAGTAGGTTAAAATATTGCATGTCGTTGACATCATCAACCTAATAAATTTATTTATAGTCAGTCTCTTTTAGGACATTTCTCTCTAATGAGATTTATCTGTATCCCATTATTTATTTGCTGATTATTTGACTGTATATCAAGTTCACCATCTTACATCTTCGCTTCATTTTTGTTTTTAACAATCTGATTATTTGTTCGTTCTCAGATTTTGCGCTTTTTCTGCTAAACTGTAATTATGGAATGTTGGTAAACGAAGAGTATATGGGAGTTCTGAATTTTTATGGAAAGTACTATATAATGATTAGTAGTAGCATTCTTTATAGCACATTAACTTAACTTAAATACTTTGTTCCTCGCACTCAGGATTGAAAGGGCCGCTGTTACAAGAGAAAAGTAAGATTGAAATGGTGATATCGGTATTTGCGTCGTGACGAGTTAATGATGAATTCTTTTGAAGTGTTCTGTTTCACGGAACCCTCCAGAGAATCTGACTTCCTGGTCATGACTACCTGGAATGCTTATTACTTTGTGGATAGTGCTTTTATCTACGTTTTGTTTTATATATGAGACTTTTACTTGCAAAAGTTTTGTTAAAACAGGCTTTCCGATTTTTTTTTGGCGGAAATTGCTCTGGTGAATTGTACTTGCTCTAACATTTCATTTTAACATGTACAATTTTTCAAGTGGAGGAAAGGAATTCGTTTGCGTTGCTGTTCGCCAAAATCCGATGTAACTGAAATGTTTAATTTTTTATCTAGAATACGATTTGGTTTTTTACGATGAAGTTACGATTGTGTTTTGCTCATTTGTAGACTTAAGGAAATTCCGAGGTATCCGAAGGCTATTTGATAGTTGAACGATTTTTTTTTTGATGTGTATATACAATTCAGTTTTTTTTTTTCTTTCATAATTTTTCTTGTTGAAACACCTTTTTTCATGTACCTTGATTAGTATACATGGTTTTATTTAATGCTTTCCAACTTTGTAGCCTTTCGTTGGCGGCAAATGCGTTATTATGCTTAGGAAACCTCTCGTCATAAAACTGGGTAGAATGTTCTTCATAACACGAAAATCTTACTAATCTTTGAAATCTTATGAGAAAGTGTATTTCATATGATTTCCTTCCACGTGTTTGGTGCCACTAAGATGTTTCGGCAGCTTAGCTAATTTCGAAAAGCATATTGGCGAAGTGGCATTATACACTAAGAGGTGTGTTCTGCTGGTGATTCAGAATGTCATTCATACAGTTGCGCTATTTTTCTTTTATGCAGTTGTAATGCAGTATCTATGTATAAAAGCTAAAATTTTACTTGAAAGATAACAGACTTACCTTACGAAGCCTAGCGCATCATTAGACTAACACAATTTCTCTATTATTAAAATGGGAGGACTTCTACTTTTCAGTCTGGTCCATTCTTATTGTTATTCTAATGCTCTTTTAAACTCGATAAATATTATTTTGCTCTAGTGAGGTATATATGTTCTATCCTTCTAACGAAGTATCAATCCTGCTGTGTGAGAACCTGTCAGAAACAGCACTGGTAAAAGTTTTATTTCCAAACAACTGTAATAAAACAGACAAAAAAGGACGGAAATGAAACAGAGGCGCGAATAAATGGATAAAAATGCTTCCAAACAGTTCACTGGAATGAAAGAACACCAACAAAAGATGAGAAATCGGGAGGGGGATAAAGCGACACACGTTGAGAGAACTTAAGCAAACTATAGCTGCTGCACGTGGAATTCAGCAGCTAGCTTGTTTAAGCACACCAAAGTTTATATGGAGCTTACCGGGCATTATGACATAGCGTTGGTGCGAACCAACTTTAGCTAGACATCGCAACCATTATGATATCACGTTAATAGGACTGTCATCACTACTGCTGTACATTTTTATAAATCATAAAAGTCACCTTAAAAATGTAATAAAAGAAATAAAACACATCCAGCTGCCAGATAGCAGTGTGTGTGAGAAATCCCTATATTGAAATAGAAGTATAACGTTAAAACTTGTCGAGAACCGGTCGATTGAACAAGCCGAGAATCAATCTTCTTCCATAGATACTTCATTAAAAAAACCTTAAAAAAGAAGGAAAAATAAGATGATGTAAATATTAAATACAAAGAAGTTAAATATCCTTTTCAACTTGCAAACATATAATAGATAGAAATCAGCTGAATTCGATATATAGGGAGTTTTAACTCCTGAAAGCAAAAAATAAACCAACATAATAATGACCAGAATTGAAATAAAAATGCATGAAAACAAGAAACCGGAAATGAGAGCTAAATATAAATCACAAAAAAAGGAAGGAAAAAGAAAAAGAAAAACCTTAACAAAAGTTAGAACAAAAAGAACACAGCATTAATATATCACAGAAATTAGTGTTAAATTATCCCACTGGAGTCATTATCACCTTTCATCAACTACTAATACAGCACTACTGAAAGAATTAACCAATGAATTAAACTTCACGAGAAATATTTTGATTATGTTTAACATTTGTAAAAAAACGACTAAACTATCTGAGCCCTACAGGATTTAAACACAGGAATAAATTTGTATAAAAAAACAAATTTGTATTAAAAAATGATATATACAAATTTGATTTACTTAAGACGACTTGTAGGGACCCACACTTTAATGTTTTATATTTCTATAAAATTATCAGGTTATTTAATAGAATTCTCAAGTTGAGAATATATCTCTCATTATAAAGAGGACTACCAAACTTGCTACTGTATTCAGATAATGTAATCTCGAATCATAACTCCCATCATTAATTAATTCATTCTTTATCTCATTTATCCATAGTTTGGGAGGAGAAAACAGATAAAATCTCCGAAAAAGAGACGTCATAAAAATTGCATTTTATGAAGTTCTCGTAACAGTAAAAGCATGAATCAAATTTGAAACTTAGCCAAGCTAGTACGCGATCTCTGTTATAATAGTACTGCCCGCACAAACATCAACCTCTCCTACTCCCAGAACTATTTTGTTTGTTTGAAAACTTCACCCCTCACGGTTTCTGGATACCTTTTTTGATGAGTGACATTCGCTGACGATGTGCTTCGGTTGCTGGAGATTTAACATATGGGTTACGATCGGCTGACTGGACGCCACCAATGGAACCCGGCGGCAAGAATATCTTATACCGCCTTTCCAGTACGTACTGTACATCTTTCGTTTCAACCTTTTGCGCACTCCTATCGAGAAAAATATTTGGTTTAAAACAGTTGTAGCAAAGTTTTAATTAATTTTGAAATGAAAGATAAATTGAGATCTTCATATGAAAGGCAAAATTTCTAACCCGTCTCTTATCTCTTATGTCAGTCAGCATTGCCTGACTTTATCTTGCAAGCATATTAAAATTTAGGTAAATTGATAACCTATGTTTAGCAACGCGTGCCGTTTGTTCAATCACATCATCAACGAATTCTTCAACCAGCTGCAGCAATGCATCCGAAACATCATCTTCCACTGCTTCCAAAGGATCCACTGCTTTAATAAGAGCTTCCATAGCATCCTAGAATTGGGAAGTAATTCCCATACCGAAAATAGTCAAGAACACATATTGTGATGAGTTTAATAAGAAAAACCTATTAAATTCATAGTTCCCTAACTGCTTTCTTTGTAGCTCTGAAGCGGAAAAGACCTTCGGATGGCGATACAACAAGGAAATATTTCTTAATTATTAAAATACACCAAAAAAAAACCTTTTCTAGTAATTTCATGTTACTCGGCGGCGCAGGATGTGGCTCAGCTGCAGAATGCACGGGTACAGATGTTGGAGCTGGTGGAAGATGCCCTAAAGCTTGTCGTATTGCAGATGATTGCCCAATAACACGTGAAGCATTTACTGAACGTTGTATCGGTGAACGATCTGAAGTTTTCAACAGATCAATAACGTTTCTGTGATAGTCATGACACAAAACGGTTTAAATACTCAAAGTATTCATTAAGCGATGAATCTTGTTAAAAGTTTGGAAATTAACATTATGATGCTCTGGAAAAAAACCTACATATGGGAGGAGTTCCGTGCTGCATATTTTCAGGACTTGGGGTTGGATAACGTGTCATTGCTGGTCGATGTGGAGAAGGCTGCTGATAATTTGGATTCGGAGTATGCATATGAGGTTGACCTGGATGAGCAAATCCTGGACTGTGGCCAATACTTTGTTGGGCATTTAATGAATGCTGTCCCTGACTTTGCTGCTGCAAAATTTGAGTAGAAGTCATCATTTGATGTTGAGTTTGTTGTTGTTGCTGTTGCAGTTGTTGTGACTGGTGTTGTGGTCCTAAATGCGGTGTTGTTGGTGGAGCTATTTGATGAGATGTTGGATGTTGCTGCTGCACTTGGGTAACCATGGTTGAAAGCATCTGCTGCTGACCCATTGATGTAACCAGAATTTGTGTTTGCATCTGCTGCGGTGATATTTGTCCTGTTGCAATCATTGGATGTTGCGCTTGCATCATAACACCTTGTGCAGCACCTGTAAAGGACATTCCAGATGTATGAAACAATTATATAACATGCTAACCGTGGGAAAGATTTCGTTTAAATCCTTCCCAACAATAAAGTAAGTACTACTCATGCGCAACCATTTCAAACGAGGTATTATACCAACAATCACTGAAAGTATTAAAACATCGATTAGGTGTGCTTAACTACAATCTATATAGATGTTAACTCTTGAATAGCGCTTCGCAATTCTTAAAAACAACTTCATAAATACGGAGAGCACATCTTTCCCCGACTTCGTTTCGTAAGCAAAACAAAAAAAAAAGTACAGATTGAATTACTGATAAAAATAATGTAAAAACAAAAGATGAAACACCACCTGCTTGCTGCATTTGCCCCTGTTGACTCATGATGGCGACACCCTGTTGCGAGATCATTTGTGGTGGACCCATCGACGCCATTTGTACCTGCATACTTGTACCTAGAATGTACGGTCGATATTACTGATAGGCTAAAATACAACCAAAAGTTGATTTCTCACTAACATAGAATTGATTGTTTAGAAAAGAAAATTGAGAATGAGTTGAATGCGAAATTTTGAAAAATTTTATCAGTCAATACAGAAAAGAAGCGAAACAGCATAAATCTACAAATTATCGAGGCTAGAAAATTTTGATTATTTTGTACAGTATATCTTCTGGAAATAATATGACTGCGCATTAAAAAAAACAAAGTACTAACCTCTGCAAAAGATTTATGATTCTAAACAACAACCGCTTTATATAATGAAAATAAAAGTGTTTAAGAAATAAAAATAGTAAATAAATTGATAAAAACGAAAATCGTCCATGAGAACATTTTTATGCGGAATCTATGCCATAGCAAGCTAAAATGAGTCCCTGTACAGTCCCATACAAATCTCCTGCTTCTAAGATAACTAAGGGCAAGCTTGATTTTAACATTTCAAAACCTTCCAGCAAAAAAAAATAAGAGGAATTTCTTACACGGTGGCATATGGATTGGCTGACTAGCTTGCATCATCATTTGCTGCTGGGGAAGCATTTGTCCAGATTGAATCATATGTGCTTGCCGCTTAAAAAAAGTTCACACTGAAATTCTATTTGACGTCGTAAAATACAGATTTCACTCTTTCATTTCTCGTGAACATATGGTTTTTTTGTCGTTAATCAAACTTTTTTTTGATAATACTAATGAATGAAAATGAATTCGAGACGCAAATAGTGAGAAAAAAATCGGACTTGTCATTTTGCCCATGCATTGAGAAGTATGTCTTATCTATTTCGCACTGACAATAGATCTTTTAAATTTATAACTGGGACAATTATCCAACATTCCGAGAAATTCTACTGATGAATAAGACTAAATGATTAATCAATACGTAGCGTACATGGAATTCTTTCGATATCTGGAATAACCTACCACACAGTCTTCAGACCATACCCAAACTTTTTCATACCACATTCCACAGGATGGATAGATCAGATTTACACTAAAGTGTAAAAAACAGACCGATTGTTGAGGTGACGAATGAATTCGATGCATGCCAGCTGGTGAATGGCTCATATCCACCGTGTACTGCTGAGCCATTATTTGGCCGTTGTAGTCGCTCATCACCTGTAAATCAACATGCAAATTTGACTTGAGAAATATTTTGGTTTAAATACATAAAACTGTATGATATAATCATATCCAGATCAATGCCAAATCAATATGCTACGAAGCGTGTAGGTTTCAGTAACACGAAGACTAGATGGAAAATAGAAATTATACTTGACACAAGCAAAACTTAATATTACCTCCTAACGTTAACTGACCCATCTGATATCTTCTTTAGATTTTGAGCGTAATCTCTTGTTCACCACCTACACCTCCATTCTTCCTCAAGAATTTAAAATCTTACATTTTAACAATAATTTCTACTTCCATGGAAGAAGTTGAACTACTCAATTTACATTGACTTAAGAATTACGATGATAGTACGTCAAATGATATCTTCTCCTGTTTACGTGGAATTCTAAAAAATAAGTGTCAACATATCTCCCTATTACCAACCAGAAAAATTTGACCTTTTATAAGGATAACAATTGTAAATGCTCTTTGGAATAAATCTATGGCTGTATAACACCCATAACAATAGTTTTTTTTGTGCATCTCTTTCTACTATTTCCATTAATTGCTGCATCATGAAAACTGTGTAAACTGAAACGCATTTCGAAGAGTTCGTTTTACAATGAATATATTTATTTAGCCATGTGATTAGCGGAAAATATCCTGAATTGCCATATCACATCTGTTAGCTTCCATACCGTTCTTGAAAGAACCTAACTATCGGGTCATCCCTAGTAGCATATTCCCCGATGAGTCATGAAACGATAAATCAAATACCACCGAGTAACACTATATCCTTCCGGCAAGTGCATGCACTACTGTAATCGAACCGAATCCCGGACATTGGTGTCCACATTTACGCAAGAGCAGGAAACTACGAAGGGTAGAAAATCATCGCAAGACCACATAATCGTCGTAAAGAGATTGTACAACAGCGGAATACTCCAACAGTAAAGAAGGGTGGGAGCGTGACCTGGAAGTGGACTTAAGCGTGAAACAGGAATTATCTTACCCAGCTTTATTTAGACGTGAAGTCTTTGGGATCTGTAGAATCCGCGAAAAGCGTGACAGACAGTTCTGGCAAAAAAAATAACAGAGTTTTCCTGTTCTCTCTGCTTTGAAAACTGCTGCAAGTTTGTGTGATATTTTAATGAAACGAAATTTTTATATGGTGAAACAAATCAGTGGGATTAAAATCAGTTTGGTTCGATAGGACGTTGGAAAAGGAAACTTTTTGGATCAATCATTTATCATCATGAAATTGAAGCAATTGCAAGATTATGTTTTTTTTTATCCGGATGAAGTGCAGTAAATTTGGCTGGTTGATCTGTTGCTATCAAACAGAATGCGAAATTTGCTATGAGTAACGATACGGCTAGAATTATGAAAATAATTCGCCACTGTTCCTGAAAATAAAAAAGCGTGTGTAATAGTCGCAGCTGTTTGGATATCTCTGTGATTTACGGTTAGATGTCATCCAGTGATAACGTGATTGTACGCCCAAAAGTTTCTATATTCCAGAATCTGGGGAAAGGTGTATGAGTTTAATTGCTAAACCTTCTGTTTAATCGATCCAATACTAGAATAGCTGGGAGATCCAAAGCAGTTCATTCCCACATGCTAGGAACATAAAATTTTCAACATGAAAATATGATTACTTGTTTAAACCGATAATACGGTACTCAAGAACAGTATGTTTGATTTGGAAGCCTAGCTTAAAGTATCACTTGAGATAGCAGTACAGAATGTTAATATTAAAAATAATTTGGTGAATATTAGAAAGTGTCCGGAGTACGCACTAGAAAGCATAAAGTACTCTATTTACCTGTGCCGAATCGTCAGTAATAAATATAGCAACCAGCAATGGTGATACAAACAATGCAACGCACTTGATGAATTGTATATTTGAGATCACGAAATGACTATGCTGTCTGAAATCAATCGATTCAATTAAGTACTAAACACTGCCATAACTACTCATCTGACATACCAGTTATCATTTCTTGACACCACATGTAAAAGCCAGGTTTGGCTTACCATCAATTTCTGGAAATAGTCTTTATCATCAGCAATCAAGCCGTTATATAGAAACGAATTTATTGGTCGAATTGCTGTATCATCTGCTTATATCATCTGATCTTCATCGACCAGTAGCAATGTCTTCTCGACTTCATTACAATTTGCACAATATATTCCACTTTCTTTAATACCGCATATCTATTTCGAATTTGATACAAATGATATTTTGAGGGTATCTACTCAAAACCTCATTTGCGAAACTTATGCGATTTTTGGAGTCAGAAAAAAAAGCGTACATTATCATTTGCTTCTTTTTTTGCCAAGTTCGAAATAATTTAGATAAAAATTAGCTTTGCTAGCTTACCGAGCCACAAAAGTGCCACATTTATAGAATCCGCCAACATTAAATGCCATTACAGCATGAGTTATTGCAATAGCAAACACAGATAATGAGGTCTTTTCAGGTGGGATAAAGCCGACTATACAATAAAACACACCAGCTCCAACTAATGACAGTGTATTGAAGAAGATCATTTTCTGGTACTCGTTCATGCATCTGAAAATTAAAGAGTGATCAATAATAAAGAAATAAAGTTGCGACGACGGATGAAGAATTATTTCTGACAAATTAACTTCGTGTTCTTAATGAAATGAGATTCTTAATAAAATTCAGATTGGATTAGCAATGAATTCAATATAATCAGGTAGCATACTTAATCTGATCACTCATGAAGCCAGCAGCGATTCGAAATGGTAGAAAAGATAATCCTTGGAGAGCAACCAAAAATCCGGTGCCTTCAACGCTAAAAAAGTCACGAAAAATAATTCCTATTTTTGTATTTTAAATGCATTTCAAGCAAATGAACAATTTCAATAAAAATTTTCTTATTAAACACATGCTTTTAAAAAAACAAAAAGAAACCTGATGTTCAAGACATATTTAATGTAAGTAGGTCCATAAGAGAGCAGAAATAAAGCAGAAACAATTTCGACAAAAGCATTGAGCCAAATAATTAATATTGCTGGATTTTTCATTATGGCCTGAAATCGATTCAAATCTTTGTTTTTGTTGCATTATCCTTCCTCAACTGTCATTATCAGTGTACTTTTGTTTATTGTTTAAGTGATTATACGCTCTCTTTCTCTTTCTTCCCTCCCTCTGACAGGCCTTTTGACCATAATCGGTAACAGACCATGATATTTTAGTTTGCATGAATAGGAAATTGATTACCCAATACGGAACATATTTCTCACTGCTGATGTACCCTTCAGATTTCTCTCGACGAATCTTTTCTAACTCAATCCCTGAAGAATATAATTTTTTGAAATATTCACCGGGATGGTTTTTCTAACACATATAGTTATGGATGAAAATCATTTAGTGATGAAAGAAGAGCGTACCGGCAAAGAAAATCGGAAAAACGGAATTTCAAATTAACCTGAAACATTTCTATGCATTTCCGGTTGATCCCGATAAAATAATATCCAAATGGTGAATATAAATATACCAAATGCTGCATGTACATAATATACAGCTGGCCAACCAAGCGATGATTCACAAAGCTTAATTATCACAAAATTTTAAACCAAATTTTAATGGCAATTTGAAAGCGATGAATTCGTTCCTCATTACATCGAAATTGGAAATGTCTCATAGTGAAAATAAAACAGACCATGCCAGAAATAGGATTTGTGATAAGTGTCGAAAGACTGTTAAAGCTTGTTAGCACAGCAATAAATACTCCATTTTGCTTCAATGATGCCCAGTGTACGGTTATTACGCCAATTGCAGCGAAATCAGCGCCATATGCTACTCCCCAAACAAATTTAGGAAGATAATATGCTTATATCATTTATCTTAGGGATTATTTCATGCATAGCAATCTACTTCAATTAATTTTAGTTAATAAACACTATTTTTTAACTAGAAAAAAGAAGTAATGAATTATAAAATTATAGATAAAAATAAACATCTAAATTTAGAAATGACATTTTTCGTTAAAAATCTTGAAAAAGCATTCTCTATAATCCATATGCACTTCTGTAAAATGGCAAAATCATGTATATATTTCCAAAATAAACCATAATTAGTTTAAATTAGCTGATTCGACAGAATAGTTAAGTAATTTGAATCACAGATCAATTTTTAATAGCCAATATACGTTCGCCGTATGGTCATTACGGGATAAGCCAGTGAGTGATCGAGTAGTTCAATGTCGATGATCATTGAAACAAATATAATAAGATATAAAGTGGATAAACCTGAAGGACTCTAGCACCAATGAACCATGCAAGACCCATATAGGCTGTGACAGGTATAACAAGCGTGGAAAAAGCGGAGAGGAAACCGGCGGCGAAGAAAACATATCGTGCACCAAATTGCAGATACAAATAATTAAAAGGCCAAACTCCGATGAAGGTGCCAAAACCAAGAGCCCAAAGTAATGCTGATTTTTCTCCTTGTTCATAATTAAGCTCTCCTTTGAAATGGCTGGAGTCCTGAATCAATAATTATCATCAATTTATCATCAAGTTCCATCTATTAGCAAGTGGCAGCAATACCTTTTTGTAGTTGCTAATTTAAATTATATTCATTTAATTCTAAAATATGATAGAACATCTTCCCCAAATGAGCATTTTGTATCATTTAAACTTAATACTATACAGCGAAGAAGCATTTAAGAGAATTTATAAGTTTTGTTTATATAGCAATACAATTATTTTAACATTATTTTTAAGAATGACGTTTGTGATTAGAAAGTTAGAAAGAATAAGAAAGTTTTTTTTAATGAAATTTTTGTTTCGATTTTTTTGACCGCAGACTTATCTTTGATATTCTGACTGCCCTAAGACTCTAAGGATCTCATTATTAGTGTTAGCTATCCGGCACGATAAATTCCTAAAATGTTATTTAATGGGACTTCGCAATTTATCGTAAAAAAGAATTGAAATTCAAAAGGAGAAGTAATATTTCTTCGAATGATAATAAATATTCTGCTCTGATAAATCCTTAGAAATCAGGCAAAAAAAAAACCAAAGATATAGGAATAAGTAAAAGCATACGACAACATCGTTCTGTGTTTGATTTTTCGAAACAGGATTTGTCATACATATAAATGTGAAATTCAGCGCAATTGTGTTGGAAAATATTGAAGTTAGGCAAATCCATCCAAGCAACAAAATAAGATAGCGTGTTCGATGTTCAAATAAACCACCGTCATGCTTTCTCCCCATTACTGTTTAGAATTCTGAAATATACTGAATATTTGTTAAAACCTTCCTCTTATTTCCGGAAATTTATCCATTTTGCTAAATTTTTATTTTCTCACTAATATAATACATTTTGTTTATATCTATCAAAGCAAACACTATGTTCATTTTCATCGTAAAATATTTCCATGATTATCTGTTTATACATAGGCTGATTTCTCTTCCAAATAAAAAAAAACCCTTTCAAAAAAAGATAGCCATGGAACGATTTTATGATAAAAATAAAGAACCGAGTATTGCTTTTATCCAAGTAGTCATTCAATCAGATCAGTCTAATATAAAATTTGAAATCGCCTGATTACATTAAAATAAAATATTTTACCCGAAATAAAAAATGTAAAATTCATTACACAACTTACAGCAATCTGAATGAACAAATTCTTTTTCGCAGGTGTTATATAGCTCTCTTTGATGATATATGGTTAAGAATTTTAACGGACTTCTAATAAGATTTCTCAACTTCCTAAAGAATTTTCCCGTAACAACTGCGGACGAAAGGAAATTGATATAATGGGAGTAATTGCAGTACGAATTGTGATGACTGCCTATTATTTATATAATTTCAGACATTAACACTGATTTGTCACCTTAAAACCAGTTTTCAGGTGGCAAATCCTAAAAAATGATCATCATATGAATTGCAGGTGGTTTCTCTTTTTAATTTACTATTTAAAATCACTAAATTATAATACACATAAGATATATTATTAGGCTAAGATAAAATGAGTGATTTAATAAACCAAACATATATTTGTTTGTACGGGGTATTATTGGAACGGTACCGTTCATTGTCAGCCCGGTATTGTCAGTTTTAAATCCGATTGATTGTTATTTTATATACAAGAGTTTTTCCACAATTTCACTTGTAGGAAACGTAACTTCGCTTATTTTCATGAATAGTATCTCACAATGTATTTTAATCTTTGTTAAATTTCATTACGTTTTTCAATCAAGACAATTATGCGCTGAACATCAGCTGTCAATTTTACAACTGTGCTTTATATGATACCTAAATTATGATGATTATTGCCATGCTATATGCTTATTAGCCATTAATCATGCGATCAGTAGTAAATGTTCATTGCTTGGCTTAAAACGATGTAAAGGTTTTT
Source organism: Cruorifilaria tuberocauda (assembly GCA_013365365.1). NCBI lineage: Eukaryota > Metazoa > Nematoda > Chromadorea > Rhabditida > Onchocercidae > Cruorifilaria > Cruorifilaria tuberocauda. The sequence goes on from JABVXU010000082.1 coordinate 136,624, forward strand.
TTTACTCCTGACTGAGAGTTAATTTGTCTATCACTCCGACTTTGCATAACAAATAATAACCAATTACAATTAAACAAGAGGGATGCGTTTCGAATGCATGAAGTAAAAGGACTATAGAATGTTTGGGACACTAACTGAATGAAAGTTTAGTTCTCGAAATTACCAATGAAAGAAAAAAACATTCACATATGAAATACCCTGAAGAACTTTTACATCTATGCGTTCACTCCTCGCATACATTTATTTGGAAAGAAAAAATATTACGATGAAGCATTGATTGGATGTTATGAATTGACGAACAATTTCTAATTTCTTTTTCGTTTGATAAAATTCCAAACATCCAACTGGGGATACTGTATCGGGATTATAGGAATAGCGTACTTATTCAACAACACAGACATTTTGAAATTCAGAAATATATCAGCCAAACTTTGAAGAAAAAAGGGAAAAATGATGATACAAAAGTCAAAAAAAGGGAAAAGATCGTTTCATAGCTTTTCATTTTGATGAAATTTAATGTTAAAGAAAAGGGTAAGAATGAAACGCATATTTATAACAAATTTGACAACAAAAAATTTTTTACGTTTTTTTAATTAAGTTTTAAAGAGTGTACGTACACATTTGTGTGTGTGTGCTTGTATGTGTGTGTATGTGTGCATATGTGTGTGTGTGTGTGTGTGTGTCTACATAAGTATGCGTGTGTCTGTTTTGTCCGTTATAATTTTCCTACCAACTGCATTTCATTTTATATACAACTAGTTATTATTTTGGTATGTATTCATCCAAACTCTGATATTTCTTTCTACTTCGCTTTTCTCCTATTTCGAATTTTCACTAAATGAAATACTAAAAGCTCTGCCTTTATTATCTGGATGAATTATCTCAGTCAGTAGCGAAGGATGCTATGAATAAAAATATCACGATAATTAACTAGCTTACCGCTTTAAGTCTATGTTGATTCTAGCATTATAAGAAAATTCGAATATGTACCACTGTAATATATGGAACTCAATTTTGATCCAAGCCTAGCTAAATAAAATATCACAATATATATATATATAATTCAGATCTTCAATTCACTATTTTTCTCTAGATAATAACTTTCTGTATTTGGTTTTTTATCCATTTCGAAAATAACAAAAACAAAAGCTGAAGTGGAACACAATGCTGAATAACAGTAGCTCAAACAATATCATTTATCAACAAACAAAAGCAACTTGTGCATCATTTCTTTAAATATTACAATGATCACCGAACTAAAATTTCATCTCTCCCTTCTTCCACTTTCTCTCGAAGCAACCCAATCACAAGAGCTAATTATGTAATTATTAAAAAAAGTGATTAAAATATAATTTTTAAAAAGCAAAACAAAATAGGAAATGAATGGAAACCGGTTGATACTGCCAAATGTTACTATCAACCTTTTCCATCCCTTTCAACACTCGAAATGTCGTGCAAAAATTTCAAACCGTTTGATACACATAAATGTTTAGTTTCTGATATTTCCATTTAGCGTTATTAACCTTATTTTTACATGCCTATCACCAAGCTATGTATCAACAAATATGAAATACTTCCACAGTCATTGCTTATCTTATTTATTGCAAATTTTTATTCATGTAAGTAAACATGCACATTTTCATAAAATCAGGCAGTAAATCCTCTTTTGTAATCATAATTTAAAGCTCCGATTTGTTAAGAACCTTGTCAATGCTTTTTTATTTCATTCTAATCAAACAGAATAATGTAATGATTTGAAAGTTATTTTAACAATCTACATAATACAACGGTAATGTATTACTCTTGACGTTATAAATAATTAAAGACAATAGTAATGTTGGTTTTTTTGGTTGGTAAATTGGGAACAGGTCGGTTTACCATATAAATGGGTTCTTTTTTATATGCTTTATCCAGATAGAATGACGGGTTCCAACTACTGAAAAGCAAATCAACAAATAAAAAGGAGGAGTGATCTCAATAAACCAACTTGGTTATGACAGTCTTCAAATAGCTTTTTTGAATCAACAAGAACACTTGCACACAATAAGTATATGTCATAACTTACAAATTAATTAGCAATCGTCGTTAAGTACTTCCAACTTAATTTTTTTCAACCAAATAATGAAGATGAAACTTCAGATCAGTCCAATATTACCAAATTGGTATTTCGAAAATCAATTTTAAGCCTAAGCGAATTTCGTCTCTTTTTTTGAAATATTAATGAACAGAAAGAAATACCTCTGTCGTTCAGCTAGAATATTATACACAGGAATATTAATAATTTTCCACTTGACTGAAATTATATATTAAGACTCAGAAAATCTGAGGCACCGCCCGATCCATCTCGACCATTATTTTGATTTCCTATTTGTCTATTTTGAATCTTTTATTGAAATTCGAACTGAAATTTAATACTTAGGTAAATTTATCGATGTAACATCTGAAATTATTGAACAGATGTAAATTTAAATTTCAGTTATGAAGCTGTCATCTTCATTTAAGTATGGTAAGTTAAACCTGAGCAGATGGAGCGGCAATGAGAAAATTGAACTTTGGAAACTGCTACTATCCACTTATTCAACGGAAGAAGTTTCAGCTAAAACAATGAAGTCTTCAGCAAGCGAAGGACGAAAAAGATGCTATTACCAATCGTATCCGAATAGATTTCACAATAACCTTATTCCAAAAGGATTGAAATCCAGCAACAAAACAAGGTCTTCTGGAATACACAAATCCGTGGTTAATCATACTTTTCTTATTGATTTCTGCAGATGCCACAAGATGGATCTCTTTATCCAGATTATGTACCACAAATAGTGCAGCTTAATGTCTAAAAAACACGTTACCTTTGTCTATTTCGTTTCCTCACAATATTTATCATTACTTCCATCTTGAATCCGCACAATTCGTCGGCTCTACAAAACTAAAAGCAAATTCAAGAAATGTAAAAAATAACTAAAACTTATGAATGTACTACGCTAAGAAATTGCTCGGTTCAGTTTATCAAACACCATGAAACGACTGGGACAACATATTAAGGATAATTCCTTTAGGTATATATAAGGTACGGTTTCTTTTTGGCACAGCTTTTTCCCGAAATTAACTGCGTGATCGATCTTATGGAATTGTGAACATCAGCTACAAAAGAATGCAATTTTACCGAACTACATGCACTTACCATTAGCTTTTTTGCAAAACAGTTGACTTCACAACAGCCGTAAGTGACCAATAGACTGTGCTTAGATTTGCGTAAACGTGGCAAGCTTAACGATTCCTTGAAACAACGGAATTTGTGTCAACAGACTCGTCTCGAAACACTTTTACTTTTTTAAGGCCTAAATTATTTAAGCTGCAGCTCTAAAGGTTGTATTATATCTGACAATTATTAATGGACGCGAATTTTCTTCCCGGTCTTCATTCAAAATTCGTGGTAAACATAAAACAGAGACCCTATGAAAATTATTGATCTGAGAAGCAAACGCTATTCAGAAAGTTGAAAACGAGGATGAAAAAAACCGCTTTATTAAAATGGATTAAACAGTGGTAGAAAAATCTTTCGTGAATTACTGAAAACACAATTCCGGACAAAAAAAATTATATCATAGAGAGAAATAGCAGAGAAACGATACAATAAAAAGCACAATTCAGAATTCAGAGTTTTTCGAAAAATTGGCAATAAGTGACAAATCGGTATTATGATTAAAAACCCGGATAATTAAAAAAAATAAATCTGAATAAACTGACAAAATAGCAACCTTATATGGATATGTCTGTTGAGGTTAATGTTCAGCTGCACACATCTGTTATGTCATTTTTTTAGATGACAACTTTCACTTTTTTGGATTTTGGGTTGATATGTCTGGTATTCTTTAACTTTGCTTAAAAGTGTGCTTATCATAGGTTATTGAAAGAATAGACTGTAGCAGCGAAATCAGCTGATGGTTCATATATTTCCGTCCTCCATAAGGTTCAAGTATATCTCTTTTCATCTCGCATAAAAGTGACAGGAACAAAAAACTCAGCAAGACTTATTTTGTAATCACGGAAAAATTCGTAAAAAGAAAAAGAAAACATTCAAACGGAGCATGACCATTTAGATGGCCAATTACTACAGTCTGTTCCTTTCCACCGTATGATCTTCACGGTTTCATCATCAGTAAGTCCTTCAAAGCCTTATTTTCTCGAGCTAGCTCCAAGTATTTTTTCCTCAGCTCATAATTTTCTTTCTTCAAATTCAGCTTCTCAACGGCCGACTCCAGTTCCTTCTTCTCCAAAGCCAAATTATCCAAATAAGCTTTATGCAGCTAAAAATAAATAGCAAGAAAAAAAAATCCAAATATTATTCATTAACAATAATCAGGTTTTAAATTTCCAGCTTTTTTATTATAATTTCTGAAAACGACCTAATTTTAGATCACTTTAAACAGGAAGAAAATACCTTGCGCAGAACGTCACGGTAATTTGCCAATTTTTTCGCGCTGTCCGAAGCGTTTTCCGAAGAGTCATCGAAATGAAGTAGCGACACAATGTCCGCCATCTCCGACGGTTGACGACACTCAGGACAAGAAGTCCAACCCTAAATAAAAAAAATTGGAAACAGCATGCTAAAATGAATGAGAAGTCCAGGAAGATCAGCTATGCAAAATTCAGTATTTCTTTTCCTAACAAGAGACTCCTGGCCTATTCTAACCAAATTATTCTCCCTTCATCTCTTATTTTACATAAAATATGTTAAAAAATGCCGAAATTCCAAAGAAAAATACAAAACTCACACATACGAAGAAGTACATGATGCACATGAAGTGAAACAGGTGTCCACAACGAAGTGCTGAAATATCATCCGAAGAAACACTTTCCTTACAAATCGCGCAACTTACGAAAAATCTGCAATACAGTGGTGTTATTAGCTTTTAATTTTCAATCTAAGATTTACAGCCTAAATATTGCAAAACTTAAAATGCTTGCACAACCTTGGTCGTAAATAGAGAATACCTTTTTACATCAGAACAACCCGGTGTGTCCGATGAGTCGGAGTTAGCAGATACGCCTCCCATGATGAACAGCTAGTTGGTAAACTAAATTTACTGAAATGGAAATAATTATTAAGTGCAGTTAAGAACAAAATAAGATTAAACTGACCGTAAGAGAAGAGAACCTCCGGATCCAACTACCAAAATATCATCCATCGCTCTTATAACTAGAAACTTGCAAATCTTTAAATCTAACGCTACAGACGGACACAACCCACAAAATTTATTCTTCTTTTTCGACTGTTTGCGCCAAATTTTCACCTCCCTGAATTTCCTGGAATGGCAATAACAAGGCCACAATATCATGATGAACTAATTGCACTCCTTTTCCAAAATAAGCCACAATTAATCCCTTACCTAACAGTATTAAATTTATGGTTTTTAACAAACTCTTTCCTCTCTTCCTCTCCTATTCTTCACTACCTTTCAAGTAATTCTGCAAAAATCAACCAACCGGCTATTTGAAAATAAAGGTAACTGAATAAATTTCCGAAAACTTCAAAGTTAAAAAAAATACTGGCAACAATCTCTCATTAAGATCAACCGGCTGGACATTCATGTTAACGACAGTCAGAATCGCGTTTTTCAATCCGAATACCGGTTTAACAAGTTGATTGAAGCGATAAGCTTTCAGTAAATTCGCTACCGCTTTATCCAAAAGACTAAAAAGTGTAAGCACTTATTCGTGTGCTTTGGCCCCCTTCTAGAGGATGGTTACTATTATCTTGTCAGGAAAGCTAAATCCGGTCCAAAACACTGAACTGGGCAGACAATTTCCGGCAGTATTGGATATCATCCTGAGGAGTAAACCATGCCCAGTATGCTGAACAGGATGGCCATTTTCCGACATCTTGACACTGTTCCAATCAGCATATAGAACCGGAGTCCGTTTCCGGAAATATTATCACTATGTTATCTGCAAAGCCAACGTATTCCCATTGCAGTACGTTGAGTCGGATAGCTATTTTCGAACATGTTGGCATTATCCTGTTTGAAAAGTCGATGTGCTGAGTACACCGAGCCGGAGCTCTAATCAGCACTATCCTGTCTATGAAGACAACGTATTCCCATTCCAGTATATTAAACTGGATATCACTTTCTAGCACTTTCCTGTTTAACCATGCCGAATCTGTTGAATCGGTAAGCAACTCCCGCAGAGTGCGCACACGTCCACTTAAAAGTCATCAGCCTAAAAATGGAGATGTAATGACGAGTCACTGCTCTGCAGACAATCAATATTCACAATGCTCCACGTCGGTCCTTTCTAGGCTGGCAGTTCCCACGCTCTCCCTTTCGTCACGTATACTCAACGTTCACTCAAATACAATTAGTCCTAACACGAAAGTACGATTACTGTCAGTTGTTCACTGTGGGTGAGGTGCTTCGTCTTTTTACCTCTTGGTTTTTGTTTGAGGGACGGTGGTTGGTAGTTTCTGTCTCGTTGGGGAATCCGGATGAGTTTTTGGAGTATTTCATCCCATCCGGAGACGACAAAATAGTAGGACGTAAGAAATCTAAGAGAAGAAGATGAATAATCAAAAAAAGTTTACTCATGCGAAATGTTGTCATATTAAGTTAAGTTAGAATTTCTGCTATATGATGGTTTTAGCTTTTCTTTTTTTTTAAATTTTTTTTGGGAAATCAATTTCGAAATGTAGATACTTATTTGGATATTCTTCTTCTATCCTTCCAAAATGTAAAGATACACTGAGATTTTAATGTTCTCGGCATCAGTTAGTATATGTGCTTTCATGCTAACCAGTAATATTCTTTCATTGTTAGGCGTGTTGGGGTAGGCTGCAGGTTTCTTTGATTTTCCTCCTAATCATCACTAGGGATCCAGCAATAGTAAGACGTGAAGGCAGATTTTAATTAAAAATTCTTAGTGTATAGGTTGTGAGGTTTAAGAATCCTGAAAGTTTCTGAGGATTGCTGTAGCTGGCTTAACATAACTGTAGCTATTTTGGGGTGGAATTCCCATGCTGTTATCGAACAGATTGTGTTCTGTACGGCTCAAATTTCAGGTCACAATATTTTGCTTATGTTATTCTTCATGTGTATGAACTTTTTTGGCAGTAGTATTTGTTTCTTACAGAAATGCATGGACTATTGTCAGTTAGCGTGCGCCCAATACATATTCAAAGAATAATCACTCTGAAAGCATTTCGTTATTTTTCCAAAACTACCGCACCAGTACTATGTAAAACTGAAATCGGCATGGATGTGGAGAGTTTGGTTAAGAAAGCGAAAAGAGTAGATCCGTTTTCTTCTTCGCATAATGATCCAACCATAAAGTTCGTTTCCTTTAAAGAATTTGTTAATTTGAAGAAGACAGTTTTCGAAGTTTTGGTTTTATTTTAGTTCTTTTCAGCTTCCTGCATCATATGGGCTTTCATGGGTTTGAATTGTACCCTATTCAACTTCAAGTTTTCGCATGGGCTATTATACTTTCACTTATAACCTATTATGGTTTTGCAAAAATTGAAGTCGTTGTTGATCGAAGTAAGTCATCATTTTTTTTTTTGTTTGCAGGGAGTACGTCATAATCACAACAAATCTGTTTTAGTCATTTACTCTAAGTTTTTGAATGCGAGGATACCAAACTTTAGAATGAGTTATAACAAACAGATGTTAAACGGTTTCGAAATGATTCGAAACAGTAACGTGTTAATCGACTACTGTTACGATAAGGATTTCTATATTAACAGCAGCTATATGCAATTTACTTGTTTGTTTAGTTTAAGTATTCCTTTTTTTTCAGCGTTCCACTTTATTTTGAAATGGGGCAATTTTTAAGCTTTAGAAAAAAGAAGGAAGTTTTAACTGCGATTAAAACAAATTTTTCATTCATAGATTGATATTTAAGTTGTAGAAAAAGTAGAAGTCGATATTTCTATTAAGGCTCAAGAATTTAAAGAAGGCATTTTGTTGCTCTTGCTGCTTAGTATGTTTAAACTGTGATCTATCAAGGATTAGCTATTATTTTCGTCACATGATAATAATTCTCAATTTTAAGGCTACAAGAATGAGCCATTCACTTGGGCTATAATGAAAGGTTGTAATCGTGATTACGTTGCTTTTTGGTAAGAGTTTCAGAATAAATTAGTCGTTCATTTTACTTTTAAAGATTTATTACAATTCATTGAATTGGGGACTTTGCTTTATCTAGTGGGTAAGCTGTGGCAAATTTGATAAAGTAATGGCATTTCTTTGTTAATTATTTTAATGAAATATTGTTTGCAGTTTCGAACCGAAACCACCAATACCTCGTCTGGATCTGTTGGAAACGCTGCATGAAGAGATGATTGAGGAGGCAAGAAGACGTGGTACTCGTAAGTAAGTTTAGAAACAACCGCGTTAGTTGCTAACATGCATAGAATCCCGCAATCTTACTATTAATTTCATCCAGTTTCGTGTATTATTCCTCGTAATCTTGTTATTGTGGATTTTAGAAGTCCATACGTTCCGAAAAGGTTTTAGATGAGAGTTTTTTAAATATGCTTAAGCAGATATTTCAAACAGATGTAGCACATGGTTTTTTGCGTTGTAAAATACTGTTTAGGGTGATCGGGTCTCTTTATTTTCCGCAATGGAAAAGTTACTTTTGCCTTAATTTGTTTTGAAATGACTTTCTTTAGCTTGTCATCGTTATGGAAATGAAAAGGAATGTATGTTCATATTCTCATTCTCTTTACTTTTTTTGCAGTAAATTATTGTAAATTTTCCTCTTCCATTTTATCATTTGAACTATATGGTCTAAATAAATTCTTCGGTCACAACATCTCATCACTATAGTGGTGTGTGCAGAAATATTTCGAACACTTTGAATTTATAAAAAAGTATTATTTTTATTGACGAAATGAAAAAATATTTGAGGGGATAAATATAACATATTTATATGATGTACTTTCTTTTCTAAAGTAATTGAAAACTTTGGAGATTAAAGACTTCATTTTCATAAAGAATCTGTTTTTTGGTTTTATATATTATGATTATTTCTTGTTTTTTCTTCTCGCTTAGCGAAAATATCATTTCTTGACATCATTCTCTGCTTCATATTTATTATACATCATATAAATATGTTATGGTCATAAACTGTGCCTGTTTCCAGCTAAACAGTGGTAAAAAGAAGTATGAGTCTCAGAATTTTTCGAGATGAAATCCTGCGATTGCAGCGATTATGTCTTTTTTTTTCCAGAGTACATATCGTCTCAAGTCGTTGTATTAGTGGGTTTTCGATGTTAGATTTGTTTTTAGATTTTATTATATTTTATATATAGTGTGTAAATAAAAATGTCAAAAATTTTGGATACAATGGACATAAAGATAAAAGGAGAGAAAAGACTTCGGCTTTGTTAATGTAATTTTAGAGGTCTTTTGCCTGATTTATGTCTGTTTCCAGGATGGAAGTCATTTACCTTCCATGATAATGCAGAAGAAGAATCAAAAAAAAAGACGAACTGCTCAGAATTCTTCATTGATATAAATTGATAATTTTAATATAAGCTATCGGATAACAGTGGAATCTTACGTTAATGATGCGAATTAATTTTCATTTTAGAATGTTGTGCTATACGTCACCTATGATTGCAAGGCTGACATTCAACTATTGTATAATTATCAGATCAAGCTTGAATTTTTTCTCTACTCGAATCGCATCAATTGTTGAGTGATCGCATAAATTTTCATAAGAAAATGTTGAAAAAAGTCTGCTAAAAGATTCGACTACCAAATATGGCAATTCCGCTCAGGAAGAAAATCTCAGCATGGGTGGAAATTAATTTGCAATGAAATGTAGAATTGTGCGTGCTTTTCATTTAGGAAGAGAGGAAAGCAACTTATATTGAGCATATTTTCCATGACTCAGAATGTAAGGATAATGAATGGATATCACGCTATGTTGTTCGCAGCAGTTCTGCTAAACGTATACGCAATTATTCACATATAAATATCGTTTTAAGAATTATCTAATCAATTTTAGGAATTAAATTATGGGATGGTCTTTTCATGGTGTTTATCTGTATTTTAAATAAATATATTTTGATTGGATGATAGATCTCTATTTAAGCACGATCGAAATTCACTAGTTCCTTGTTAGTTAATCACAAATAATGAGATGCGACCTGCAAGAATCAGATTAGAAGTTTAATTATTTCCAAACATCAGGAAAAGGTTTTTTGAATTCCATTTTACTGTCGACAGATTGTATTACCTTTTTAATCTTCGGAATTTCGTGTATGTAAATAAAAAACTTTACAGACTTTGTCGTTTAATTTTCACTTATAGTAACAATTTACTAGTAATAGCAAGGTGATATGTTTATCTCTAAAATTAAAGTTTTGGAATTTTGGTTTACTGAAGTTTCAATATAGCCAAATGAAGCTATTAGTTATGAGCCACAAATTGATTGTAACTGATATACCAATTGATAGTATAGAATGTATGATATCTTACAATCAATCAAATTTGTTTCGCAAAATTTCATCTTTAACGCGTGATCTCGTAATAAATCAACACCATATTTGAAACTCGTTCAAATTTTATTGAACCTGTCAGTCAAAATCATGTTTTCTCATATTTGTCCGTGCATTATTTGCTTGGCTCATTTATAGCAAGTAATCGAAATGAAAGATGCATAATGAAAGGTATGGACAAATGTGATATAAAAAACTGTAGAAGATTAGTAAAGAAAATTGAATTACAGTTATAGTTTTCAAGTAGTAAATGTAATTTTGCAGTTAATCGAACCATCACAATTCAGAAATTTCACTTTAACAGTGATTTCTTTTACGTGGGAAGGTAAGGATAGGGAAGAAAAGGATATGGGTAGGAAGTGGAAAAGTTGATTTTATTTATCACCAATAAAAGTTTTATCAAATAAAAATGAGAAAGAGAAAGTAAAAGAGGGAATGATAAAGGGAAAGATATTCGAATGAATGAAATCGATCAGATTTTTGGAATAAAATGTTGAGTAAACTGAGAAAATTTTGGAAATATTGTATTTACGAGAGTGTTTGTTTGCTTATTTGCAAGGAGCAAATGATTGACGGAGGATATTGGGAATAAAGTGGAAAACAAATTCTTATTACATCACTATATATTAATGGCAAATATTTTCCTTGCATAGCACAGAATGTAATTTGTATTCATAAATCGAAAGGCTTATCATAGAGCGCTTATAACTGTTACTTCTGTAATTTTGTTAACTAAAAAAAAATGAAGGACAGGTATTTCTGAGTTCATATTTAAATCATAGAAACGAAGTTGAACTATAATACTGATAGAATTAGTTATTGTTTCACTAGTTAAGCATCAAATTATAGAATATGAGATTTACATATTATTACAAATGATGAATAGCAGTGGAAAGTTTTGATGAGCAATAATGGCAATTGTTAGTTGAACTTTGTTTCAAACGAATTCTTCAATGCGTCTGATATTTTGCTTTCATTTTACTTATCGTTCATTTGTTGTTTGCCTGTCAAAAGTAACCTTATCGCTAAATCTTTATTCACTTCTTCTATTGTTCTACAATTTTGTTCCCTTGTTTTTCCCGTTTTTTTTTCTTTTTTGAAAAAAAATCTTTTAAAAATTTTTTTTTAGCCAAATTTCCTAGTCATTTGGTTTTTTTTATAAGGAATATTATAATGTTCTCATAATTTAACTTTCTGCTACTACTTGCTATTAGGAAATGTGTATCTCTTTTGTTTATTCAGACTTAATATCAATTGGGTTCCATTTTTTTATTTAGAACGGGAAAAATTTTATTATTGTTCTTTTGTCTTTATTTCATCTCATCCTATCCTCTTACCTTTCCTTTTCTTTAATTTGTCACTATTGTATGAGTTCCTGTTTACGTGTTTTAAATCCTTAAAAAAAATTTTTCCTCTCGAAAAAAATTAACTGAGATAGACTGCTGCAAAGGATGTAAATTAATTTAAATACTATTAATTATTTTGTCAGTTGATATTTTTTGTCAGTTTTATGGTGAAAGATGGTAAATTTCATAATTTTCATTCAGGTGCAATATTTTATGGCTCAGAACGAAATTCACTTATTTTTTGTAAAACATGCATCAAAAACTAAGAAACTTCGTTAAAATGGATAGCACAGTCAGAATGTCTAAGTTTTAAAATCGAAATGTTTGTTTGATTCAACTGAATCATTGATTGTTAATTGGTTGATTACCTGATGGATTTATTAGTGGAAGAATTAATTTAAAGATCTTCTGTGGAGACTTCATTTCAAAAAAGTGATTAAAAAGAATAATTGAAATTAGTAGGCAAAAAAAATTGAATAGAGGAACAGAAAAAAAGCAACAAATCATTACACTTAATTTTGAAATACTTATTTCCTGCATGCATCCACTCAAAAACTTTATCACGTCTGAAACAATAGTTAAAAAAGGACCAGAATTACTAGAAAGTATCTTTTATGGCTTTCTGTTTGAAATTAAAGAAATAAATGAGAGATAAATTTGAAAATTTTAATAGGACTTTGATTAGAAAAACCGTCTAAATTATCCATTAATCTGGATCGTACATTTTATCCTAATGATAGTCCATAAATGACCTCAAGAAAAAATTCCGTGATATCGGTTATGAAACTTTTTCGCCGGATGTTATCGTCGGATCAGATTAAATTGTTGTGTCTTGATTGATATCATTTTCATAGTGAAAATAAAATTTTTGGATTATTTGAATTTTCAATACTGCACTTAAATATTTGTTTCCATATTATGATAACATCGGGTTGAATTTCTCAAATGACTTATCGTTATAGCTATATAAAATTAAAATGAAACACTTGAGCAAGATTTTAAAGCCTTACACATATAATTCGGATTTCATCTTTAAATCTTAAATATCATTATGTTTTATTGTTCCATTAAGAATAATAATAACATGCCAACGGATTTATGTAAAGAAAAAAAAACATAAAAATTGATTTATGGTATCATACTAAGTAAACAAATGTTATTTTATTGAATATATCGCGAAGAAAAGAACGCTTCCCATCGTATGTAATATGAAAAATATATAATAAAAATTTTACCGTTCATTCTGATGTACTTGAAATAATTTCTATTTGAACTATATTGATGTGTCGACGATGCTATCTGGAAAGAAAAATATTGGTAAATATAAGCAGATATGGAAGACGGCAACAATAAAAACATTCGAAACTAAGCATTGTTGGAAAAGTTTATCGCCAGGATAGTCGAAATTAAGAGTCTGCAAAAGAAACTTTATAGTTAGTGTTTAATCAATTTATTCGTTTTTTTGCTAAAAATTCTGTAAAAATGTCTGTTTCCGAGACATGAAATCATTTATTCGCTGCTGATAGAACTAAAAAGAAGATTGTCCTGTTTTGATAAATATATAACTACTAATCTAATTGTTATTAATCGAGAGGAGAATAAAATGAATTCCCGATAAAATGATAAACAATATGATTTTACTGATCATTTATCAAAGATTTAATAAGTGGTAACTTGGAAACTTGGTAAACTTAGTAAAAAGTTTACATGTAAGAAGAGTGTAAATCTGATGAAGGGAAATTTAATGAAAGTTGTTGAAAACATCACTTCATTACTCCGCTAACACAAGGAAATATAGGGTTCATTTTATATGAGAGTGTGTGAATGATTAAAGTGAGTGTAATCAATTAAAGTAAGTGTGCGGAATTGATGATGTAGAAAAGCCTAATGAAGATGGTTGAGAAGAATTAGAAGCTGTAAACTTTGAAGTAAAAGTTTCTAACTTGTTACTTGGCTATATTCATACATCATATTATCATTGCAAATATCAGTGAGTAATACGAAATATGTGTTATATATTGTACTACATAATAGATATTAAAATTACTCAGTGATACATTTCAACATAACAGAATGATGATTAGTTTTTGATGACTATAAAAGATTGCTCTTACTGTATTTTATTGTTTTTCTTTCTGCTCAATTGATCATTTCAGCTTGATTCAATTTATATTAGTTACAAGAGTTAATTTATACATCGGTCATACTGATTTCTCTTATCTCTTTAAGATTTTATCTCTTGAGTTCAAATATTCAAATCAAAAATAGTTTGTATTTGCGAATTCCCACAGCTATTTGCATGAAAAAACAAAAGGAGTATTTGGTTTAGAAATGACTTGGCTAATATGAATTGAAAAAGTTTCTCTTCACTTTCCACTATTCCACGAAAATTTCTTATCGATTTACCGGATTCATATGTCTTATTTTATGAAACGGTTCATCAATCGTTTTCCTCCGTAACCTGCTGTATATCTTGGAATTTTTCTCAAATCTATAAACAACAGAAATCATTAATCAGTAATTGATTTCGTTATCGGGAACAATGAAGAAGTGCGAGAAAGTTGAACGGCAAGTTTTCAAAACGATCTCCCACACTGAATTGCATTTTATTAAATAGAAATATATGAAGTGTACGGATTCGTTTTTGTCTTTTCCGTTCTTTTTCCAGTCTCGGTTGTCCTTAAACGGTTTGCACTTCCATCGTCAACCAAACAGCCCATCAATATCAAACGTCCTTTTTTCCATGCCCCTTCCTCTTTCTTTTTTATCACAAACGATCTTTTGTAACAAATCAAAATTAATTGATTCTTTTTTTTCTCTTCCTCTCTCTCCCTCGATACTCTACCTATTTAATCTGTTGGTATTATTTCGTCATCAATATCGATCTTAAAATCATCTGGAGATGATCATGAACAATCTTAACTTGTCATTTTTTCCATTCCCGTACGTACCCGTCCTATTTAAAGCTTCCTACTTGGTCATGGGGGAATTATCATTACCTCAATCTTCCTTCATTTCCTTATCATTTTAAAGTAATTCATCTTATTAAGCTTGTTTAAATTCCAATTGAGAAATTCTGATTTGAATTTTTTGGAATTAGAGGGAGAGATATGAGAGTGGAAGAACGGGGAAGAAAATTGAAAGGTATAAAGATGCCTGATTAAGCCTTTACAAAGTGGCAATTTAACAGTTAGTAAAAAACAGTTGTGTCTCGAACTGAACTCGTAAATTTTGCGCTATAAAAATTTTAACTATTTCTTGAGAGTTTCACTTTTATACGATGATCACACTTATATCTAAATGAAACTCATTGACGTCATATGTTTCTCTAATTCGGGAGCAAACAGAAAACGTGAAAATGAAATAAACGTGAAAAATAGAAAGGATGAAATGAAAGAAATAAAGAGACGACAAGACGGATAAGTTGAAGTAGAAAGAGGAGGACAAAAATCAGACAAAGTATTATTTTTGTATGATGCATTTTTTCTTTTTTTATTCTTTCCTCAATTTTTCTTGATGAGAAAAAATGGAAGGAGTAAGATTATTAGAGAGGATGAAAAGAAGGATTTGAAGTGTACTTTATGAAAGGAAGCTAATTCAGTTGGTAGCTATGTATGAAGCTAATTTTTATATTCATTTCAACAGGAGACGTAATTTTGTTTTTTCTTTTTTGAGGATATTCTTTTACTGATAAATGAATGAATGAGAGAACTTTAAAGTGGTCCTGAAAAGAAAGAGAAAAGTAAATACAATGATGAGTTGATGGTACGGTATATCAAAAGAAGAATTTGTAAATTTTCATTCCTCTCTTCTTCCTCTTTCTCCTCCTTCTCTTTTCTCCTCCATACCCACTTTTTTATTTCATCAAACTTTTTCTACTTTCACTAAAGATTTATCGTTATAATGAAATTTTGTTGAACATTAAATACCATTTATCACATCAATCGATCTATGTGTATTGCTAATATCGTTCAATACATGTATTTCTCAGTTATATTTGTGTTATCAATGAAAATCAATATTTGAGAGGTTGAATAAGTTTTAAAAAGTATTACAGCAATAGCAGTTGTAGTAATTAGCATTCGTAACATTTGGCTATTTAGTTGCTGATAATAAAATGACCAGTTGATTATTGAGTATATGTTTTTACATATTGATCAAATTTCAGGCTCTGTGATAATGGTGATAATGTTATAGTGGATGAAATAAAATGATTTGAAATTTACACATGATTATGTCAATCAGCTTCTTCTTTTGTTATTTTTATGTTGTCCTTTTTCTTGTCGCCAAATTTCGCTATTTTTTTTTTTGCTCTTTCATTGCTAAATTGTATTTGTTTACAAATTTTTCCCAAAATTAAATTGTGTGTGAAAGAAGAGAAAGTAAGTAAAAAGGAATTTCTAAGAGAATCTCTTCCTTATATTATAAATTCATCATCTATAAGATAATTTTTATTTTTTTGTAAAAAAAAATTTTTACATCAAATAACTGATTTAAAATGAGGAAGATTTCCTCTTCGCTGTCATTAAATTGAATGGACAAATTCTAATCAATTGACCTTTGGCGAAATTGCTTGATTTGCTTGTTATAACTTATCGTTCATTAATATTCATTTCCAAGATGAGCATTCGAATATGATTATTGATGAAATACACATGTTTATTACAATGATCTTGAGGAATTCCTGATTATTTGTTCTCCTTGAAACCTGAAATATATGGGTGTGATCGCTGCGTGGTTTCGTATCTTTTTGCTCCTGCTTTTCCCAACCAAATATAAAATTGGAGAGTAGTGAACTGATATGTATATGGAACAGTATAGTATTATTGGATTTCGGTAATTTAATTAAGATGAAGAATGAATGTATGTGTGTGTGTGTGTGTGTGTGTGTGTGTGTGTGTGTGTGTGTGTGTGTGTGTGTGTGTGTGTATGTGTATGTGTATGTGTATGCGTATATGTATGTTTATGTGTGTGTGTGTGCGTGATGGCATGTTTCGGGATAGTTGAGGGATGGGATAGGAGTTTGTGAGGGTGTGGCCAATTGGACGCCTTCTTCCCCGTCTCCATGGGGCGGAGATGGGCAAAGAGACCCTGAGGCTATTGAGGCTCCCGACTAGGAGTGAAACCGCCCGTACCTCTGCTCCGCTTCCATTGTTCTGGCTGCAGTACCGAGGCGGAGCGAGCATCGTTCGGATATTCTTCGGTAGAAGGAGACGGAGGAGCCTTAGCGTCCTTGCCGGACATTTTTTCCGAGTTTATGTATGTGCATTGTCGGTGGTTGCGGTGTACTGCTGTGATGTGTATGTGTGTGGTGCTGTCACATCAGAATGGTGCTCCAAGCTGTATTTTGAAGCGGTAATGTGAATTGAATTGTAAGCACTGGAAGCTAACACGGCTGGTGCTAGCAGGGAAAGGGAGAACCGATTTTCGATAAGAGCATCTCATCCTTTCTACTTTGTCGTACAGTCTGCACTCGATTCAGTGACAAATTTCAATTGCTATGCGAATTTTCATTATCAGTTGGCATGTAGAATTTTAGTTCCATTATTGATTGTTCTCTTATTATAGCTGCATATTTACATTAACCTATCACCTGAAAAGGTTACGCTGAAGCATTGATGTTATTTTTCAATTAGCCTTTTATGACTTTGATATACTCGAGACTCATGTCGTCAAATACTATGTACCGTTCTGAAGATCATCTGATATTCTTTATCACATAAATTCATATTTATCAGTTGATACAATATTGTGTATAGTATACGAAATATCTATCCCACTATGCTCGTACCTAACTGTTTAATTAATTTTCAAAATGTTGATTATCCCGGAAATAATTCTCACTTCATTGCTTATTTTTCACCACTACTGAATCTCTTTTCTCCCGAGAGAAGAAAAGTTTCTGAAAGTAGACATACTATTATTTACGAGTTATAGAAATCCAGTGATCGAATCACCAGGGAATCCAAAGGCTTTTTACTAGTAATTCCCTCCGAAAGAAAGAGCATTTCAAGAATTAATTTATGGAATGTTTTGGTACTTGTTTTAGTGCTTCCCATAAAATTCTCGATTTCTATACTTTGTTCTGATAAAGTACCAAGGCAATTTATCGTCATATTCTCTTTTGAAACATAAACTTCCTCCACTGTAATTGAATGCCACTTTCATCTTGTTGAGATACATTTTTGTCTTGAAATTATAAATTCGGAATTTTATTCCATCCTAAGGTCAATGTTTCAAGTTGATTAAGGTGGCGAAAATAGGAAAACCGATTTTTCTCAACTGCTGGAATTCAATTCCGTGAATAAGCATTTAGTTAATTCAATTCTTTTTTTTCAACAGATAAGTCTTGAATAATTTATGATAAATATATTCCTTATTCTTCGATTATAATTTGATTATAGGATAGAATGCATAATTACCAGTGAACTTTAATGATTTAAATGGGATGGAATGCCAATTTCAGAACCCAGGCTTAATTTAACATTTCCATTCTTTTCTTAATCAAATATGGATCATCGAGAAGAGACTGAAAATGAATTAGTAAAGGATAAAAAAAATAGAGGAATTCTGAACTTCTCGCTTAACTCGCTTCCAATTAGTAGCTCTCCTAAATTACTATTCATTGAAATTACATCACAGCTTCAATTCATCAGATTTCAGAAAAGAAAAAGAAAAGGATAAGTTTAAGATATGGGATAATTTGATGGATAAATGAAGATAGTAAATAGAGTAAATTGGGCAGATAGTTTTAAATGAATTTGGAACAGTTCTTGTCTTTTTTCCAAACTTCTACTTTTGCAAATGCAACAAACATTTAATGAAGTTATTATTTATCATTGTCAATTGCAATTCGATTGTGAATTTGTTGTTTAGATTGTTGAAAAGCGGAGTTGATTGATCCTTTTCATCCGTCTCTCATCGATTCAGATCGCTCTCAAACTTATTCATTGATCGAGGTTACTTGTTTTCAATTCCATGCCAAATATTCATCCACACATATACATACGCTTGTTTATCATTTGATTTCAAATCATTCAATGTAGAAGAAGAGGCAACAGCTCTTTTGTTTTCCACCAAAAATTCCATTTATTTTCATTTACTTTATTCCATATGGGTTTTTTCTCTCCTCTCCTCTCCTCCTTTTCTTTTCTTTTTGCTTCCATCGTATCCTTTCCTATTACCTTTCTCGCTTACATTTCCTTTATTGCCCCAAACTATTCAGACCATTCGTGATTGTTTGGTAAGTGTGCACTTGTTTATTTAATTATCGATTAACTCCGTTATGTAATCGTGTTATGCGATCATTTGTCTCCATTTTTACTACCCGGGAGGATTCCGAGAACATATGGCCAGTGTGGGCATTTCAAGGACAATCTCTTTTAAACATTGTAAATGCTTGTTTATTTCATTATTGACAGTTTTCTCTAAATAGCTTCGTTAATATAGAAATATTATCAAATATTGTGAATATTGATTTCATTTGTGCAACAAATAAAAGCAAAAAAAAATTTGCGTTTTGTAATCATTTTAATTGGAAAAAAAATATTCAGAAAAAATTTCATGTTATATCGATTTTTCTGTCATTAAGTAAATTGGTCAATTTTTAACTAAATTAATGGACTTCAGATGGTATCGATAACGTCATGTATTCACTGATTAGTTAGAAATTTGATCAGTATTCTTTCTTCGGCAATAAAGAATGGCTTCTTCGTTTCGTTGCTCGACGGCATTTCTCGGCACATTAACCGCGATCCTGTATTATCGCTACATCATTGTACCACTTATACTTGTATCACGGATCGTTGACGCTGTAACATGTCCGTCTGAATCATCCGGTTCCAGTGTTAGCGGTAGTAGCAGTAGTAGCAGTGGTTTGAATAAGCCAACAACGATCACCAAACGGAAAGTATGTCCAGATTTTAAGGATAATGAAGATGAAAAATATTGCTGTCCATCTCATATTATTCCGGGAAGTTACTACTGCTGCTCACAGGAGCATCTTTATAAAATCGAAGCCGAGCAAGCAGCCGAAATTAGGCGACAGTTCATCAAGAAGTTAGTTTCTTTCTTTACTCGTCCTTCTTCTTCGCTCTCTTTGTTCAGTTTAAGGCATGAAATTTCATTTCCCGTTAATTATCCCTTCCTTATTCTCTTGCGAATCATTGTACTTAATTTGACCTGTCCGGTTTCCTCGCTTTTTTTTCTTCTCGTTCCCAATTTTTCTCTTTCTTTTCTGTTTAATCCAAATTATTATAGAGAGTGCAAATGTCAGTTGAATAAAAAAAAATAAGACATCTCTATCGATTATTACGGCTTCTCTGAAGAATGTTACTTAGTGTGTTGATGCTTATGCTGCTGCTCTGCTTTTGGTGACGATGATGATGCTAACCTAGCCTGAAGTAAATTAAGCTACGCCTGAAAAGGCCTTACACGCATTACTTGCAAGCGGATGCCCTTTTCCTGGTGTCTCCCTTCTCAGGACGAACAATGTTACTATTGAAAAGAGAGGTATGTGAGGAGAAAAATGTAAAGTAATTTGGTTACACTGATGATATAAGTAGCATTTCCCTCCTTCTCTCTCTCCCTCTTTCTTTCTCTTCCCTTCTCCTCTCCTCATATCTGTTTTGTATGCTAATTTACAGGTGATTTAACAAGCACTGATCCTTTTACTAATCTAATTTAGTCAAAGCATAAACACCGTCATGCAACTAAATTATTTGCGTAAATTCACGTATGAATTGTTTTTTCCTGTCCTTAGTAGAAGCTAAATTAATTTTGCAAAAATTGCATTGATAATAATTTTCATATGGCTAAATAATAATCAAGTAATAAATTTCAAAGACATTTCATACTTTTACCATATTTTGAAGCCTTTTATTCTTCCTTTTTCCCTTTTGTGGATTTTAATTGAATTTTCTCGAAAAACTCCGGATGTTATACTCAAACTATGCTGAGACTTTGCACGAAAGTAATTAAATCTTGGTATAACGCTTGCTTAACAGCAAGCTTTAGCAATATGAATCGCGAAGAAAAGGAAGAAATGAGAATGTTAAGAAGGTGGTCAAGGCTTTGCTTGAAATTGAATAAGACTTTTGTTTCTATGGTTAAATTTTTAGGAAAATCAAATATAGTCTGAAAAGTTGCTTGTTAGTGAATTTTCACGACATTTAAATCTTGACATAAAATTTTCAGCTGTCGTTGCTAACAGCAGTTTATGCAAATAATGACTTATAGCTGGTAGTGGATATATAATAAATTAATTTTTCAAAAATTTCCTCAAAGACGTCGTTAAAGTTTGATGTTACTATAGAATACAGAGAGCAGAGAACATTTCTGGAAAGGGATGAGTCAGAATAAATGGAATAGTTTGTTTTTTCTCGTCATTTATCATTTTTTAGACGGACTTGCTATAACAAGGTCCAGATTTATGCTTTATTTTATATTAATGCTATAGTGCCTTTAAAAGTTATTGAAACCATTCAATCAATTTCAAAATGATTTTGCTCATCGTTAGTATATTCCAGTATATCAGTTATTTTTGGAACACATCAAAAGATGTTTTTGAGAAATGTTATCGTTAGGAAATATTCCAATGATGACGAAGCAGCAAGCATATTAATTATCTGTCAGCAAAGTAATGTGAAATTTAATAATAATTTGAAAAAGAACATCGAGCTATTAATCACTGTACGAAATATATTCAGGAATTTGATTGATCCCTATTGTTATGGATTTTCACTTTTTTTTGCTTGAAATGTTGAGTGCTCTTTGAAGACTGCAACGGTCGAATTTTGAAATCAAGAATAGCCGGACGAGTGTTCCAATTAAGTGTGATTTATTTGTTCGAGAGAAGGGAAACGGGGAAAGGAAAGAGGGCGAGAGGAGGAAATTTCTAAACATTCACATAATACTGATTGAGGTTTACTATTATATGATATGTAGATTAAATAGCTCTAGCTGTTTTTTGTTCATTCAGGAACTGTAGAATGGATGCTAAGCTCTAGCGGAATTTTTTCATCAAACCTACTGTAATTATTTTAGCGACGATAGCATTGCTTGAATTATCCGTCAGATATCTTCTGTTCTGTTTCTCGCTTGATCTGTATTTGCATTCTTTTGTTTGTTTTGATTTTTCTGTCATAATAAATAAATTTAATAAACTTAAAAAGTTTATTTATTTAGCATTGCATAGGCAATTTGTCCTTTAAGCTTGAACGTTACCGTTCAAAGCGCTTATTTCTGTACATAAGCATGTTTGAACAAATTACCAGCTTAAACATTTGTAAGTTCTTCACCTTTTCCTTCTAACTCGTTCTTCTTTCTACCTTCGTCATTCGCTACCGATACGGGAATTCAAACACCGTATTAACTTATATATAATTTTATAATTATTCCAAATTAGACCGTGAAAGAAATGAGAAATACTTGAAGAAAATCTAGACATTATTCTCGAATTTCTTGTGTAAATTTAAGGCGCGCTAACATCATTAGAACGAAAATATAGTTATGAAAATGAATTTCATTTGAAAATCTGTGCTAAATTTTGGACTTTGGGTTTCTTTAAGAATTTCCAATGCATGTGTACTACTTTTGAATTTCCATAAAAAGCACTTGCATGACTATAATTTTTTGATTTATAATCCATGACAAAGTAAAATTCATTTTACTATTTCATAGTACTTTTTCATTTTAGCTTAAAATTGTGGCATGACATTTACAAAGCTTTTGCATTTAAGATATAATTCAAATAAACATTACTTATCAGCATCTCTTATATCGTAAATACACAGCAAACAGTTTGTTAAATGCAGCAATTTTCGATATCATAATTGTTGCAAAAGTAATCATTTGCTTTTTGAATGAATTATATCTTACTTTGCATGATTTATTCTCCTTTACTTCAACTTGGCGACGGAAAATAATGTCCATCATAAATCTCTACAATAAATTATTACCACCTTCAAATACAACTATCAGATTCAGATCAGCTTTTTATCAGTATTCAAGAATCCCTGGAGGTTTCCTTCTTGACATATCTTTATGACGAAACAATACAGTGATTTATCTCATAGTTTTCGGATTCAAATATAAATAATTTATTCTTTTCTTTAATGAAAAAGTCGTTTTGGATAAAAAAATCTTTTTTTCTTCCCAAAATTTAAATTGACCAAAATTATTCTGAAATCCCTAATTTATAGATGAATGAATGGGAGTGGAAATAGGCTCGATGCTGTGTTTTGAATATTTTGTCACTTGTGACTGCCATGTTACCTTCTTAACTAAAACTCAAGATTGCTGGAGAAGGATGTCATCTATTTCCCTTATCTTTGGCAATGCTTCAAACTTGGACTAATAGTCAAACGTTACTTCAAAAGTAAATGTTGTCTAAAAATAAATGTTTAATGATAAGTAATGAAACTTCCATAGAATTTTATGGTCTTATATATGTTTCTCCTTCTCCCTATCTCTTATAATAATTTCAGTAAATTCAAAATTGATTGTTAAATTTGGTTAACTGTTAATAAGTAATGCTGCTGCAATAGTTGATAGGATTCATAGATTTTGCAATAAAATTATGAGCTTTGTTATATTCGTACACATATTTGCTTCATGAAATTAGAAAAATCCCTTTGATATGATACTCAATAAAATTGTAAAATTATTAGGTGGCAGTATTATCAGATAGGTTCTTTCAGCTAATTCATCGATTTCAGTTATTACCATTTTTCTCATTTAAAACATTCCAAGAGTAACGCAATGACTAATAAAATTTCATAAATATTCACTGAAAAAAGCAATTTTTGCTCTTTTCATTTCTGCTTCCCTCTTCTAACCAATTTTGGAATTTTTTATTGGAATGCACGACATAGTGGGAAAAATTATTAATCAAATCTTCACTAAGACTTTTTTACAGCTTCTAGGTGAATGACTATTCCAGAAACGTTTAAGCAATATACAAAATCCAAAAGTTTTCATGTAATTCACAAAAGCTGCAGTGAAATTTTAAGTGCTACTACTTTACGTGGAATTTTTTAAATTGTTTTTGAAAACGATAGTGGAGACAATATTTCAACACACCGATGAGATTCCACCAATTAATTGTTATCGGCATAATCATTATTTATTATGTCTGAAAATTTCATAATGTAGCCTTCACCTTTATATGAAGTTTTGAAGGAGTACATCTAATTTACACCCATTTACGTCATTAATATAGTAATTAATTTCGACTTGATTAATTCCAATATGGTTAATTAAATTGGGTTGTGAAAGTGTTATTAAGAATAACAGTGTCAACAACAATAATAACAAATTGCTACTGCTTCAGTAAGGCTTCAGCAACAAATATAAGTATTGATAATAATAACAAAAATAATTAAATCTGTTTCTCTGTTACTACATTATATGTGTAACATACATGGTAAAATAGTCATAATATTAATAGCAGTAATAATATCAATGACGATAATGATGACGATAATGACAACAATAATAATATAATAAAACTCATTATCGATATTCTAGGTGAGTGCTATTCATGGTAGAAGTTTAATTATCGAGGCATTAATGATATATTTGTGGGGTCATTAAGTATGATGAGGTAGAGAAGGCTTTTCTACTACTGTACTGATGACTATCCCTGAGATTCAAAAGGAAATTAAAGTTAAGTAAGCGAATATAGTGTGGATTGATTTTATTTTCACTCGGTTAATTAGTCAATGAGTAAGAAAAACGGATGGTTTTTGTTATATTACTATTGTACCACACTGTTGTAAATTGCAAAATTGTTGGAATGAGCTGCAACAAATTTTTAGGGTTTAGAATTTCTGGCATGTAATTTCATTTTAAAAATGTAACATTAAGAAATGGCTTTCTATGGATTAAATTGATTTAATTTTAGTTTCTCCTACACTCCATAAGTTTGCGCTTGGTAACCAAATTAGCCAGCATTTTTCTCTTCTTTCTGCTGAATCAACTTTTTTTTGAATCACACATTGTTAAGTACATTTGTAAATTATTAAAGCAGAAAAGATGAAGTAAATCTGTCTTTCAAAGTGACATATTGTTTGCTATTCTTTTTTAAGAGAGAAGTTATGTTAGCATAAAGCAAACCGAAAATGAAGTTAAATTGGATTAATTAAATTCTTTGTTCTCGTCAAATTTCTTAAAGTTTCTTAAATTCTTCATTTTGGTAAATTAGTTGTCGAAACTCGTTGCATGTCGATACTTTGACCTATTAAAATTTAAAGCGAAATTTTGAGTTACTATACAGAGTTACGTTTTCTGAGCGTAGTTTTATCATGTATCATGTTACTAAGATTGAATTCGTTGACTCATTAAATTGTGATATCAAAGAATTGGAATAGAATAATTTGTTATTATAATTACAATGCTATACATTTCAATTATTTACCATTCTTCTAATTCTTCCAGTGGGCAATGGCTCAAAATTACTATTTGAATTTTGATGATCAGAACATTGTTAACCTAATGACAAAATTTTCACTAATTTTTTTCCTGCTTACGAAAGAATAGCCATTCGATTCCATTGTGTTGTTTCCAATCTATGGACATCAAAAGGTACCGATGACAATTATGTGAGCCATTTGATAATTTTTTAAAAAATATATGTAACATTTTTTAAATTTGTAAAAATTTTGCCATATAATATGAAAATTAAAATGCTACGAAGAAACAAAATGGTTCACCCGTCTTATTCCTCAGTTATCATCATTTTCTGCAATTGTTGTTTTCCTTGACTGACTGACGTAATTTCGTTGTCACAGATTCTTGAGACATCTAAAATTTCTTATTCTAAGCCTTGTTTTTTTTTCCTTTTTTTTTGAAATGATTGAATAGATGGAAATTAACTGAAGGTTAAACTTTCAATCATCGGCAGTTTGAATGATTACCATAAATATTTCTGTTGCTAGAAAGAAGGTAACAGAAGTGAAGAGAAAGGCGTGGAAGTTGAGGTATTACTTTTTGAGCTATAAGTCTCAACT
Source organism: Cruorifilaria tuberocauda (assembly GCA_013365365.1). NCBI lineage: Eukaryota > Metazoa > Nematoda > Chromadorea > Rhabditida > Onchocercidae > Cruorifilaria > Cruorifilaria tuberocauda. Next base: position 162,483 of record JABVXU010000082.1, read on the forward strand.
TAGTTCATTTCAAATCATTTCAGCTACCTCGCTGTGATTATAGTTGGCGTAATTGGTGCACTCATACTGTTGACGGTAATGACGATGTGCCTTTGTAAAAATCTTTCATTTTGTCCCATGAATGCTGCCAAATCAAGTAATTTTCTTTCCTTTCAAGATTTTAAGCAAAATCAATTCGTTAAGGTAAAATTAAGGTTAATTTGAATTTGAATATTTGAAGAAGTAGTCATTAAAAAACTTTTTGTGCTCTTTTTCACAATATGAATTTCTGTATTTTGATTTTCATTCACATTTATAATAATTTTCCACTTCTTTTTTAGCATGCTCAACAGCACAGGGAATACAGCAGCGTTATCGTCCTGTAAATACGTTATCCACCAAACCGGCCACTTATGAAGGTTTTTTTTCTAGTTTCCTTACTTTACGTAAGCTTCACTTACCCAACCTTGAATCGTTAATTCAATGAAAGTGTATAAAATAAAGATAAAGAATTATTTATTTGTTTTACAACGATTGCTTATGATAGAGATTCGTTTCTGAAAGCATTTCACTTGATTTTAGTGAAAATTTGAGAATTTTTTTGAAAAGCTATATATATATCATTTAATTTTTCTTCTCCAACTTATTTTTTGACAGTTCATGTTTTTTCCTATTCTTTTTTATGCTAAAAGCTGGGATGCTTTATTTGATTAAATTCATAAATATCCCATGGGAGCATAAATTTTGAAGTGTTAGGAAGAAGAAGGATTAAGAAAAGAGGGAGAGGAGAGAGAGAGAATGAGCTAATGCAGATGAAAAGAGACAAAAAGGATGAAAAAGTAAGGAAACGACGAAATTTTTGCAAAATTTCCCAACGGATTTCTTTTGCTTAAAGCTCGCTAAGGTTTAAGCTTTAAGCTCGAGACAAAGGGAAAAATTCCCCTTTCCTACTTGTTAATTCTTGTGAACATCACTGAAGCCATCTAAGAATGTAATCAAAAAAACGAAAAGAAAATTTATTGTAATTAATTTGGATTGAATTATTTTCTTGGAAATTTAAAATTCTTCCCATTAGTTATTTCGAGCAAAATTGATGCTTAGCATTATCTTTTTCTGTTTATTTTTTTCTTCTTTTCCTCCCCAAATTTAATTATTCAATAGCTTCAAAAAAAATGAAGCAATATTTATTGTTTACCTTCATTTGAGCGGAATCATGTTTCTGTATAGTAAACTGCTGTTTCTTTTTATAGAAAGATAAGGATGAAATCCTAATTTATAAGTTAAGTTCAAATTGGAAATACATAGCATTACATTTTACTGTTAGATACACAAGCCGAAACTATTTAATTCTGAAAAAAGTAAACTTTAAAAGTTATAATTGTTAATTAATTCGACCCAAACTGCAAAATTCAATTCACTTTTAAACTCTTTTCTTGCTGCATGAGCTAAGCTTGGCCAATTGTCATGAATTTCAATCTCATGTTTTTTTTGTCAACTAATCATTATTTTCAGCCTTCGAGTGTTATTTTAAAAGATTTAACGGATCATATAACTTGGTCGATTATTTAATGGATACAAGTAGTATGAGAATGAAGTACAAATTTAACTTGAATCTAATGCTAGATAAAAAAATTCAAAGTAGAAACGCATTTAAAAAGGCGCATGCATCTAAAGTTAAAAAATTCTGCAAATTTTCCTGCAATAAATAAATGCAATGGAAGTAATTTGTTCAGCTTACTTAACATAGGACGTTTTAGTTTTAACGTTTAAATAGAAAGGGTTATTGATATTGTCATGGCTGCAAAAAGAGGGAAGGTTGAAGGTCTCTAGGGAGGTCAATAGGAAAAATCTGCTGTCAATCCGTGCTCTGTCTTCTCGTATCCTCAATGAGTTTTCCAGCTTATCACAAATTGAATATTCTTTCAAAGACGTTTGCAGACAAATAGTTCGTGATTGCCACTGCATAAGTAATCAAATTCACGATAACAAAATGAGATTCAAATTTCGTTTTCCTCTCTTGGGATAGTGGAACGGAAGCATTTGCACTCTCTGTAATGCTCTTATTCAATTTTCGGAACACTTAATCCCTTACAATAAACAATGAATTCCGGCAATCCGTACAGAGCTGTGAAATGTTTATTCATGCAATCCAAGAAGTTGCAAGTGACAGATAATACATAATGCACAGATATATTTCAAGCAACACCTAATTCTTTCACGAATTTGCTAAGTTAATACAGCAGCACTCCACCATTATCACTTTGATATTTCAGTTAGATGTCTAATCAACAAGGTGAAGTATTATTAAGTTTTGTAAAACATAATATGTTTCCGGTGGGATTGTTTCATTTAGAATAGCTATGATCAAACTATTACATATTGCTTAGTTGGTTTGACGGACAGAGTATAAACACCCTTGAGCCGTTCACGTAACGTCCGTATCCAATTACACCACTATTGAAAAATACATTATGTTAATTGTTTCTAGTTATAGCTGGTTATTTTTCTAGTTTATGACATTAAAATAATGTGGAATATCACGCCATTCCATAATTAATATAACTTATTTTGCCATTTATCTGCTTTACGAAATATAATTTTAATGTCTCTGATATGATTAAATTTGTTTTTACATAAAAGAAAAATTTTTTAAATCGAGAAGTTAGCAAATAGACCTTCATAAGTCTAAATTAAACACAGTATCGTAAATTATAAGTTTGAAAATAAATGCTTTGAAGAGGATGGGAACTGTTATTCCTTAATGAAACAGAGTTACTAAAGAAGCAAATGAATGTATAGCTAATGAAAGTTGCAGTGTTGTAATTAATGGTAATTTTTTGATCATATTGATTGATTGTGTATTGAATTTAGATTTAACTGATCTTATTTTGTAAAAGTGAGATCTGTAAAAGTGAGAAAAAAGATTTTAGGAGAAAAAATATTTTGATCCAAAAATGGATGATACAGGATGATTTTATATTATTAACCGAAAAACAGATTAGAAAAGCTTAAAAGTGTTAGACTTCCTGAAACAAATTATTTTAAATGAAAATGGATAGCTTATTTAACTGCGTAATGGCATAAAAATTATTTTAGGTGTCAACCAGTAAGCTTCAAAATCGATTCATTTTAGTTTCATATTCTTTTTTAAAATAATAATCATTCCATTTGTTGTATTTTCGAAATTTCAGCTCCACCACCATATGAAAGTTCGTTAGATGAAGATCCACAGCGAAGAAATGATTGGCATTGTTTATTGGAAAATCAAGTTAACGATACAAGGCAAGACGGGGCCATATTCCAGTGATCAGGGCATTCTCCAACTTTTTTTCTTCAGTGGGAATTGTAATTCATGTTAGTATCATCCTTATTTTTTCAAATTAAATGTGAATTCATAAAATACGACTTAAATATTATTTGTTTCATCTTTAAAAATTTGAAATTTAGTTGAAAAATTGAAGATTTTGGAAATTCTCTCTTCCATTTTGAATACTTTATTAGAATTTCCAACGTTTTCACATTCGTTTTTTCGTTGCTTTCTTTTTTGTCTATAACTTTTCTATTTTCTGTATTTAATGGTGCTTATTTGCTTACTACAAAAAATTTTCCCAACAGTTGTTGATTGATTGCCACATTTTATTTTTTGATGCTATATATATGCATATATTAAATTCTTTTCGCTATCATCCAAAAAATTTTTTCGGGTAAATTTAAAAAATGATGAAAGTATTTGCCAACCCATTCATCTCTTTTCCCTTTAAGAGTAAAATTTCTTGACAAATTAAAATTAAATATTAAAGCTTTCAGAAGATTTGTGCATAACATTGATTTTAAAAGTGGAATAGGGAAGTTGAGAAAAAAAAAAGGTTTTGAACTTAGATAAAAGTGAAAATTGTGTAAAAGTTAATTTATTTCTGATTTTCCTCTACGGAAGTAAATTTAGGCAAAAGGAATGACTTCACAGATTACAGTATTAATATATTTCAATACGTTAAATTTGAAAAAAAAAGAGAAAAAAGGAAGAGATACATGTACTTGTATGAATTTCAATGCCTTAAACAAACAATTAGTTGTATATAAAAATATACCATTTTCTTTTTTCTACTGTTTGAATTTTGTTGTGTTCACTCAAAGTACTCATTAATTTCCGTATTCCATGTTTTGGTTATGTTTATCCGTATTGGAAAGCAACATGTCTGGAATTTTTGCTAAAAATGTTAATAGTGATTGGCTTACTGCTGATAAAACAAGGAAAGTTTGTATTATTATCTCTTCTCCTAAAGATGGAAGGAGAAGAGATAAGAGAAATTTTCAATTTTAATTTATTGTAACAGAATAGAATGATATGAAATGCGAAACAAAGTGAAGAGGAAAAAATTGTTGGATTTTAGAGAAACCAAGATTGGACGAAATTCCAAATCATAATAGGTTGATGAACTTGTCGATATTATTTCAAAAAATAGATAAGAAATGGATAGAAGAAGAGGAGGAGGTGGAAAGGAAGCTAAATTAATTGGAATTATTATGGATAAGGCATGTTGTTTCGAAATTTATATCGAAATTTCGATTGAATTTGTCAAAATTTAATGAATTATACAAAATATACAGAATGCTTGATATAATTTTTGCATTGGAAAGACATAGAGGAATACGATAACAAACAATTTGATAGGAAAATTTAAAATTGATAGCTCCGTTCGATGCACCACCTGTGAAGGAATAATGATTGCCTGTAGGAAGATCATATGAGCTAAGGCGCATTAATTATTGTGATGAACACTCGTTTAATTAAATCAGTGCAAATACTTGCTGTAGCAGTCCGATTTCAATTTTTTTCTTAAAAGGATGTACTTGAACTTGATATAATGCTTTCTGCAACTAATTGCTTTTGTATCAGATTGTATTTTCGCCTTCTGCTGCATTGTAGAAGCTGATTTGATGAAAACTTTAACAAAACATCGATTTTCTGCTTACATGATATGATTCAATTATTTCCAAATTTACATCATAAGCATCCCTAATTAGCGAAATCAACAATCGAAATGTTAAACAACTGGTAATATGGAATGATTAAGCATTGTGGCAGCTACGAAGACATGAACGAATTTTAGGTTTGTAATAAACATAAGCCCAAATTGCTAACAAAGCTGTAAGTGAAACCGGTATAGCAATCACACCAGCGCTTACCATTCCCGCCTGTAAAGTCAATACTGCTCCACCGATAGCTGCTGATGCGGCTGATCCAAGACCCATACCTGTTTTAAAGACGAAAATTTATAAGTCTTAAAAGTAACTGTTAGTTGAACGTAACATAGCAGAGGAATACCGAGAAACAATCACTTATTCATTTATTTGATTATTTTTGTATTTTTGAAAGATTTAAAGGATATACCAAAAAACACGGAATCACCACATGCGATCATTCTTGACACGCAACTTGTCACACGTTTTTCTTTATTCAGTCGTTTATACTTTTCCAATTCGCTCTACAGTAGTATGGAAATTACAGGAAATTTATTGCTGAACTTTAAAAAGAAAATGATGTCTCAGAAGATAGGAATTTCAAATATAAAAATGTAATCAATATTTTGTGATTTATTGATTTCTGGAATTTGTTGATTTTTTCGTTTTAAATAATTTTTACATTTAGATTTTGTTGTAGTGCCGAGAGGTTTCTGGATCGGACTTCGTTGCTCCCAATTTTTGGATATTTTTCGAAAATATTCAGAGCTATAATACCGTATTTAATGTGTGCTTCGTGGAGTCGTTTTTCCGGTAGCATTCCTGATTTCAAACAAATCTGAAATATTCCTATTTATTTCAAGAAAAAAAAAGATCCTTCAAATTTGAGCTAGTTTTACAGCAAGTATATTGTCCAGGATGTAATATAACTTATTTTGCGTGATTCAATAATTTTAATAATTTTAGCTTGGAATTATTGTTGCAGTAAATTATTTGAAATTCTTGTTACCCGATCCATTCCTCGGATATATGCTATTTTCGCTTCATTTGCTGCTTCCAAATATATCAGTTGGGCATTTGTGTCTAAAATCATTTGTGGTTCCGGTATCACACAACTGTCGAATGTCTTGGCAAATTCCTAAGAAATTTTTAGCATTTATTTCACTTCATTCCACCTTATCATTTTCTACCTGTCGTTTCCTTTTTTCTCATCGCTTACTTCTTTGCATAAAATTAGAACTTCACAAAAAGGGAAAAATTGAAAGAGAAGTATACCCTGAACATATCCGTAATTTTCCTGCATGTGACCGTTTTTCCGTTGACAATTTTTGGTTGCAGTGCTTGTGGGTTCAAAAGATGTGCCGTCATTTTTTTCACCTCTTCTTTAAACAACGGTTTTATATCTATAAGTGCTTTACTGCTTATTTTTTAATTTGTTAATTAACATTTCTTTTTTCTCCAGAATTTGTGATTATTAGTTTGTTTTGAGAAGTAGTCAATTTCTAACATTTTATCAATTCGCTTTATTCATAAGTTGAAGGTAGTAAAACCTTTTACAAGTCCCTTAAAAGATTCACGATCTGCAACTCGATGACCTGGATGTGGTAATAAAAAACACAATGTTTGTTCGAAACAACTTTGAATCTCCCTTCGAACAGCTTTCAATTCATTGGACTGAAAGTTAAGTAAAAATCTTTTTTACGTTCGAAAATCTTAACTCAAAGGTGGTCAAATGCAACATTGTGAAACGAAAGAAATCTCGAACTGAAATAATTAATTAAACGTCAAAAAAATGCTAAAAAAGTAGAATAAACTTGATGAGATGGTGATGCTTCGAGTATTGTTTTAAGGTAATCCATACCACCTTCAAATCCGTATGAGCATTCTTCCGATGATTTATAATCGCGAACAACGAAGACGATTGTCTGAAATTTGATATTTTTCTTTCTTCAGCATATTCTATCTGAAGTGAAAATTTTTATCAATAAATTATGATAAATTGTAGTTTATTGACATCTTCGTCAATTTTTTCAAAAATTTTAAAATAAAATTATCCAAAATTATGTGCTTAAAAATCGATCATTTTAATATTTATATATCTATATTATATTT